>BJCM01210576.1:0-10567 GCA_018326385.1 Flaveria bidentis
TGTTTACTACTTAAAACCTGCGAAGCTCACCAACAATTTTGTTGACCATTTTGAGCATGTCTTTTCAGGTAATTTTGATAGCTGAAGATCTAGGAGTGCTGCCTTGTAGAGGAGACCCTAGGATGCATTGAAACTAAACATTTTTGGATAAACTATGTTGTAAACATTTGTGATAGTCTTAACTATTGCACTGTATATTTGACACTTGTTCCCGGGTCGTGGGAATTAAACAATGTCATACTATTTGCTTATATGATTATCCTTATGTTATGCTTATGGCTATGTTGTCGTGAATATTGACTAACACGACACAAGTCTCCATTTGTGATCGGGTGACGTCATGACACGCTTGTCCTCATACTTATATTGCTTCTCTAACGTATACCATGTGTTATGACGATCCCGTCTCGTTACATCCCTGTGTTTCCGCTTTAGCGGGGGTGTGACAATATCACTAGCAGCTTTCTTCCGGATAATAAGAACGACATGAACAATCCATGTCGTGATTGCGAGCAGGGAATAAAACTAGTTTGAGTTTGTAATATAGGTTTTGGTAATATATTTGAATTTGTAATAAAGGTTTTGGTATTATATTTGAATTTGTAGTACAAGTTTTGGTATTATATTTGAATTTGTAGTATAGGTTTTGGTATTTTATTTGAATTTGTAACACATGTTTTGATATTTTATTTAAATTTGTAATACAGGTTTTAGTATTTTATTTGAATTTATAATAAGGTTTTAAGCCAGGAAAATCCAAATTATTTTGCATTTTTCAAACAGAATTTTTAGGATTTTCCAGTTTTTTTTATTTTTTTAATAAATTTTTTAGTCACAAATGCGTCGTGAACATTAAACACAATATCCAAATGAAATAAATATATGTCGCAAATGCGTCGCGAACATTAAAAACAATATTCAAATAAAAATAAATGTTTGTCGCAGATGTGTCGCAAACATTAAAAATGATAATTAAACAAAAATGAATGTTTGTTGCAAATGTGTCACAAACATTAAAAATATGTGTTTGTCACAAATGCATCGGAAACATAAATAGCATTAACAGAAAAGTATTAAGTTAATTATTTTGTTAAATTTTAAGTTTATGTTAACTTAGTAAATAACAATTAGGAGGGTGTGTGGGAAATGCGTAGCTAGTTCTGACGCACTTCTTTTGTCGTAATTGTGTTGCAAATATGTCACAAACTATTTGCCACGGGGTATTATCCGACAAAGTAGTTTTGTCGCAAATGCGTAGCAAATTACGTTTTCCTACGCATTTGCGACAGAAAAACGTGTAGAAAATTTGTTTTTTCTAGTAGTGAAGGGCACTCCAACGATCAAGTCAGTATGCGTACAAGATGTATCAAACATAAGCATATATGTGTGAGAGTGAGAATGAAGATTGTGAGTATGAGATGTTCAAGTTGAAGAAGATAAGTAGATGGTATCCTTTAAAAATATAAAGTTATGAATGATTGTATGTCTTTGCATGGTATGAGAAGTGATATTTATATTGGTTGTGATATTGAACTTCTCAGATAGTAATTCTATTTTAAGTAGTCATTGGTCAACCATTTGAACTAAGCTTACTCAATTAGTGGGTTCTATGCTCATTTGGTGCAAAGGGTTTTTGTATGATTTAAATGAATATTTTCTCATATAGTTGACTTCTTTTTATGTTGTGATTGATATCCCTTTGCTAGTGGTGTTCTTGTTTCTTCTACAGAATTTGACATCTTGTTCCTTGTTGTTTTGTGATCTGATCATATTCCTCGACAACCAATGAAAACCAACCTTGCATGTTAAGTTTTATTCTCATTCTGCCCCTGAATTTCAAAGTGTCAGGCTTGTACATTCCTCCTTCCTTTGTTTTTCTGGTTTTTGATCTTCCTCCAGCCTGCTTTCCTTCGTAGCTTCTTTCCTAAGCTGCAGCTAACACCTACCCACCATACATCATGCTCTAGTATTGGTTTGAATCAAAGTCCGCCTAACATGATCAATTATGAGGCATCGTGGGGCCTGTCTTTGATATCAGCTGGAGCCGCGGTTGGGGCTTAACGTTTGCCATAGAATTGTAAGTTAGCCGATTCTTAGGTAGTACTCCTTCAAGCCGCGGTTTGAGGTGTACTCCTAGCCGTGACTAGGCATATATGTTTACTGTCAACTTGCACCTTAACTAAAATTTGAGGTGGTACCCCTTCAGTGTTGTATTTGGGGTGGTACTCCGTCATTATCTTTTGTTTCACCTTCCTTTATTATCTTTTTGACTTTCAGTCTTAAGATTTACCACATTCTTGTACATTTAGATTAGAGGTACTTTATACAAAAATGGCTTTCAAGTTGTCGAAGCTTTTAGTATGTAACCAATGATAGCGCTAATATAGGATTTAAGTTGTAGAAGCTTACTCCAAGTTGTACCTATAAACTACTTGTACGGTCCTTTTCACAAAACAAGTTAAATGTCCATTTTCCTACACTTTAATATGTATTTGAAATCTTTTGATGAGGATGCAATTTGTTGATTATGCTCAACACATATTTAAATTCATCCATGTTCATCTTTTTTACAAGCTAACTTGACAGACTTACTACCAACAATTATAGCTATCAATTCTCAGTTTTATATGAAAAGTTGTGTCGTTTCAACCTAAACATTGATGGTTCAATTATACCAGCTTTGATCTGTACGTTTTCAAACAAGGTTTTCTTACAGAAAAAAGTAACCAATGAAAGCGCTAATATTGCATACACCCTTTAACAAAAGGCGCACACACAAAAGCCACAACATGTTAACATCAGAATCAAATTGAGAATAATGGGACCATTATAGAAACATTAACGCTATTCTTGAATTCTTACCCCACCAGAACCTCATGCAGCCACAAGCTCATTTCCCTCTTAGCCACACAAAATCCTTCATCTTTCATGAGCTCACCCTTTAGCACATAAACTACATGCATATATAAACACCCTCATATATGAGGTACAAACAGTAGAACAAATGTGGGGTAATAATATTAATAGGAGATGTATGTGTCACACTGCCACAATACCTTGTTTTTGCACCAACCCCATGACCAGTTGGTCTGATACTATACAGCTAAATTCAAATAATTATCTACTAAACTGCCAAAGGGCCAGTGAACATAACATCTATGGGTTTTCTCATGCAAACAATCTTGTTAATCCTCTTGTTTATGTAGAAAATGATCATGTAGCTAGTGAGCAAATGGCTGCAAATGAGGTTGATTCTTGGTTGCTGTCAAATCCTGATATATATCAGATTGATGGGAGCTTGAATATTCTTGGAAGTTATGGCGAGTATGGTGGAGATCAGTGCCAGGGTCAGTTTATGCAGATGCAAACTCAGGGTATTCAGGTAAATTACTATGGAAATAATCATGGTGAATGTTGTGCATATTTTCAAGTTTCAATGTGACCTATAAGTTTGTGAAATGTAAGGCTTTAAGTTTTTTTGCCATTGAGAAAGTTGTTTACTCCCAACTACTGACTCATAGAGCTCTAAAGTTCATCTCTAAGAGATCATATCTATAGGGTTTTCTTTTGTTTTTCTTATTGTTGTGCCCACTAGTTCCTTAATCCGTTTAATGGACGAGCCTTGAGCAACGATGAAGTTGCTAGAGTGACATAAAGTCACATGTTCAAGTCATGACAAACAACATCTTGTAAATATACATGATAAGGATGTATACCCTGCGTATGCTGGGAGTCTCGTCAACCGGTTTCCCCTTTCAATACTTTGATCCGTTTACGGATTTATTTCATAGTTTTTAAAGAATTAATGATTTAATGGCCTTTCTCTTTCTCTTTGATGATCTTATTTGCAATAAGGTTCTAGGTTTCTAGCACTAGATAATTTTGATTTTCCAATTTGAGAGAAGAAACGTTTTTTCACCTCTCTCATGGTCATGCATATAGATCACATGGCATATAAAAAGAAAGATGTGTATCTTCTGATTTACCCTTTACATGAAACGTCATAAGATATATCATTCTTAGAGATTCATGATCATCTCCTTTAAAAAAAATTTCTAAATGAGCGGAACCAGAGGAGGGTCAAAAAAAAATTGTTGATGTTTTATATACATAAAAGCTGAGTCATTTAATAAAAAAAAATATGACTTAGACCCCTTAGTTTAATTGGTAGGGAAGGGAACCTTATGATAACCTTTCAACTCATTATTAGATATTCATGATCATTTCCTCTGTAAATTTTCTCTAAATGAGCAAAACAGGAGGGTTACAAAATAATTGTTAATTTTTAATATACATAAAAGTTGAGTCATTTAATAAAAGAAAATATGACATAGAACCCTTAGGGAGCGTTTGGTTGGAAAAATAGAATGAAATGGAATGTAATCGAGAAACTAGTATAATTTTCAAATAAAATTATGTTTAAGTAGATAATGAAATGTAAAACCCAATGAAATGTTTAACCTCAATTCCCTTGGTTGTGGGATTTCAAAATCCTTCCACCTAGAGAGGGAATTTGAAATCTCACAACCAAAAGAATTGAAGTGAAACATTTATTTGGATTTTACATTTTATTACCCACTCAAATACAATTTTACTTGAAAATTATATTAGTTTTTCAATTCAATTTTATTTCATTTCATTCTTTCGACCAAACACTCCTTTAGTTTAATTGGTAGGAAAGGAAACCTTATGACAACCTTTCAACTAGAAAGTTCTGGTACTCAACGGCTTTAATCATATAATTATATATCCACCGCATGTCAAATACATACATATTAACAAAAATACAAATACAACATACACATACTCTAAACATGTTTTTCTTACTAAATTAATAACCATTACATGTAATTTGGATCTTTCCCATGATGCATTAATTAGCTTAATTTGTTTATCATTTTTGGCTTCTACACTGTATCAAACAATTGTTAAGCGTAGAATCTAAGGATTTATCAATCACATGCAATAATGGTTCTCAATAATATATTTTAGCCTAAGCAATTTCGAATTATATTTTATTTCAAACATATAGTAAAAACATGAAATTATAATAGGGTCAAATGGGTTGTGAAGTTTGTAACACTCCTAATTAAACTATACAACAATGTCAACATTTTTATGATTATTATTGTTAAAAAATTGTCTTTATCTATAACAAATGACTGTAAACATGACATTAGACATCTAGCCTACCAATGGATGCAACAATTGGCACCATGGATTTGCCACAAGAATCATTTGGAATCTATACAAACTCAACAAACAGCATATCTTCAATAGGGACACAACAACTAGTTTTGCTAGATGATTCACAAAAGCGATCTGAGTTCCCTCAAATGAGTAGACAAGATAGACTCCAACGTTATTTTGAGAAAAAGAAAACAAGGAAATATGAAAAGAAAATAAGGTGTTCATCAAGGAAAACATACGCGCAGACGCGACCTCGCATACGGGGCAGGTTTGCAAGGAGTTCTCAAACGGATGCTAATGAAAAACAGTTGTTTGATCAAAGTGGTCAATAAGAAAGCACAAGCTCAAACATAGATCGATAAAGAAATGTGTTATGTTCAAGTAGATTGATTGTGTTGGGACCATGTTGGGATTTCCTTATGAAAGTAAATTTGTAATGGGCTAGATTGATAATGTTATAATCTAAGCCACCCTAAAAAAGAGGTGGCATATGTCATATTAACTAATGAAAGGATATTTTAGATTCTTTTTATCTCGAGTGAAATCGGAATGCTAAAAGATAATGGAAAATTTCCTTTGTACTAGATTGAATCAGAACATTATCGGAACAATCTGACGCATTACTAGGGCATATGACGTGTGTGCCTGAAAATTAACATTTTTGTTTTTATCGGAAGTTGTGGAATTTTGTCATGATTTTGAAAATTTTTACCATATTTAGTTGTATGTGTTAAAAGATACCTAGAGTCTATTTAGGGCTTACGAACATCCTACAATGTTTTAGTTTATTAATTTATATTATTTGAAATATTGATCATAACATTTAAGTCTATGTTTAGCAACATACTTTTCATAACAACCTCTAAGTGGTTGATTTTTGATAATTAAATCTTAATTATAAAAAATTAAAATCATAATTATAAATAATTAACTATGAAAAAACCGTGTATTACATGGGTTGGATAGAAAAACATTCTATAGTTACTAATAAGTAGTAAAGCTCTAGGTTTAATTATTTTCATTGTTTAAGAACACTAAATTTAAAAAAAAATTATAATTTTATTAAAAAGATGGTTTAATAAATTTCATTTTAAAAGTTCAATATTTTAGAAATTTTCAAATCTTATAAAAATTGTTTTTAATTATTTTTTTTTAACAAAAAGATGTGGTTTTGGTTTTTACTTAAATAATCTTAATTTTATAAAATCTAGAGAGAGAGATGTAGAGAAAGAAGGATATAGTAATGAATTATATTGACATTTAAAATGAGAGAAAAAATAATGTAAATGACAAATGATTATAATACTCTATTCGCGGGAAAATAAAGTAAATAGTTCTAGAAAATTAACAAGTGATGTCTTGAGTTACTCTTTTATTATATAGTATAGAGAGTTTAAGCATAATGGTGTTCCCTTGTTAAGGGCGGTTACTTTTAACTTCTTTCTTTATATTTTTGTTGTTAAAGATAACCCTAGCTTTTAACATTGTGTTTCTCATAAATATTCATAGTTAGCACAATAATTAAATGAACAATAAATATATGAGTGTGATAAAGCTAACAAACATGGCATGTTTCAATGTGTAAAGAATGAAGAATATCAAGTCATAATATGCAACATAATAATACCGCTCACCCACCCATGTTGGCGCCTCTAGATTAGGCGCTAAACCATGCTCTTCAACTTATTAGGGTTTTAGAAAAATACTAATAGAAAATAATAAGCCTATTGAGATCACACGAATGAGACATGTATAGAAAACTATCCTCACCATCATTTAGATCAATGTTAAAGCAAGTAACATATATTATCTATTGTAAGAGGGTGTCGATCTAAATGTTATAATTTCTAGATGAAAAATTAAAGGCACCCGCCAAAAGCTTAAAGGCTATATATCACATTATTAAATTAAAATATCAGTACATATGGATGTGTAGAGACCAACATCAATGGTCATCATCTCTTGTTAATATATCTCACATTCATAGATGATTCCACAATAAAATAGGGGTTCTATTCAAGGTTAGTCAAATGTTTTATTATCCTTAAGAAAGGGGAAGGTGCCATATAGAATGAAACAAACCTAAAAGTAAAATGTTTGTAGTGTAACAATGGTGGTAAGGATGCGTCTATTATTTAGACTATAGTAAATAGGAGATACTAAAAGTTTGTAACACCTAAGAAAAATCCCACATCAAACATGAATAGAAGAGATGTTAGGTTCATAAGAAATGCATTACCTTAATTATCACCACACATTTTGGGCGCTTTGGCTACAAATGAGAGGATAACCCATAATTTGATGGGTGGCCCGTAAGAAGTTTTCTCCCGAGCAACTAAAAAATCCATAAGCTTCTAGTGGGCAAAACGAATAATATTGGTAGTATGAGGGGACAAATGTTACAAATGGTATCAGAGTCACTCCCGTGTTGCTCAGATGATAGAGCAAACCTTATCAAAGACAATGAGTCCCCAAGGGTGTTCAGATGGACACATTAGGAAAATCTTGCATCCTTGGATGGGATGGTAGACCGCATCAAAGATGATAAGTTCAAAGGAAGAGGTGATTGTAACACCCTAGGCAAGTCCCACATCAAATATGGATAGGAGAGATGTTAGGTTCATAAGGAATGTCATCCATTAAAAATCACTTATGAGTTTTGGATACTTTGATTGTGGATAAATGGAGAAACTATATTTAAGAGAGTTTGTGTGAAAACAATTCAGGGATAGGTGGCCCCCTTGAAAGTTTTCACTTGAGCAACCAAAGACAAATCCTTGAGCTCATTATGGGCAAAGTGAAAAATATTTGTGGTACGAGAGACATGACATTACTTATGAACCCAACATCACTTATGCCTAAATCTTACAATATAATTACATTTATCTTGTTATTTAGTTCATTAAACAACTATTCATTAGATATCATTCCATTTACCCATTCATTTAGTGTTTTGTTTATCTTAGATTCAACCACATCCATGGATGGGATGGTGAGGCAAACCTTATTGAAGACAACGAGTCCAAAGGAAGGTGATTGTAACACCCTAGGCAAATTTCACATTGGCTGTGGACAAGAGAAATGTTATGTTCAAACAAAAATGATGTTAGCGACCACCACCATGGCATATGACATAGAAAACTCAAACAAAAGCGATGTTAACTCTACTAACCACAATTCACATTATTACACTCACCCTTTTGATTATCCCCTTATCTGTGATCATGGTTATCTGATCAAGTAAATACACAAATTCATTCATCTTCACTCGCTTCATCTTGGACATGACACACCAAGCCTTAATGTACTTCAACAGGCCACACCTTTACAAAATAATCACTCAAACCCTGTCCAAACACTTGAACTAGCAAACACCAACTAGTCACTATCAAACTTGTTTCTTGTTTCCTCTTAGTTCTAGTATTCCACTTTAAGGATAATTCCTAAAGAAACCTTTTTACCTTACTTGTATATAGTCATCTCTTCCTGGCCATAGAACCATGTTATTTAGTTTTTGCACTCAACATTTGTAACATCTCGTATTTTTCGTTAAATTAAAGGTTAACTTTGTTATATTCTTGTAATGGTCATTGTTGTCATTTATGAAACTTGTGGGTTATTTATACTTGTTTCTTTATTTTATATTTATTTTTTAATTTAAAAGTTAATATTGTAAACAATTATTTTTTTATGTTGATTGCAATAATTACAATAATAATAATAATAATCATATTAATAAATTATAATAATATTAATAATAATAACAGCTATAATAATAATAAAAATAATAATTATTATTATTATTTAATTAACAAGTTATAAAAGTTAAAAAAGTAACAAATCTTAGAAAAAATTAAAATTTTAAAACTTAAATTAGTTCCGGGGGTATTTATGTAAACTTAAAAACTTTAAACTAAGGTTTGTAGATGAAATAATAATAATTTGAAACTACAGGGACCAAAGTTGTAAATTTACTTAAAACACCCAACCCCCCCCCCCCCCCCCCCCCATAATTCTAGCATCGGGAGTGGCCACCCTCCGGCCAAGATCCGATGGCCGCGATACACCCCCAAACCCCATCGATTTTTGCGTCCGAAAGTGCTAGTCGACTCGGGGGGACCTCTCGCACTCAAACCCTTGACTTAATTGAACATTAAAGCTCGGTATTAGAGGGTCTCTGATGTGATCCAAATTATACATAAAAATCCTATCAAAAGCATATTAATTATTCCTTAATATTTTCCTTAAAATGATGAAAATGTACTTAAAATGTTAAATTGTGTTTTCAGGTGTTTAAAAAGGGCAAGATGGACAAAAGAAGCATATTTAACAGGAAATTGAAGTAATCCGTGCTTTGGAGTCCAAGCATGGGGTCGTGCCTCATTAAGCACGCCCCCATGCCTTGCAAGAATCACACCCCCATGCTAAATTAACATACCCCTGTGCTTGGACATCCGACAGGACAAAAAGTATTGTCCCCTAAAAGAAGCATATTATGGATTATCAGTTTGATTGTTCCATTTCATCGATAATTACATATCTATCTTCTTTGTTATCTGTTGTTATGTTCAAGGTCATTATGAGCTAAACTCTTTTTATCATCCTAATCGGATGAAACTTATGTAATTTGTGATGAACTAATGGTATGATAAATATTATGTTAATGTTATGGCGGTCTTAGGAAAACTATTGATGGATAGCATCTACATTTGAACGGGAAGTTATAAATCTATGGTTTGTGATTGTGATTTCCATACAAGGTTGAAAACAGTATGTTTAAATTTCATTCGTGAAACCGGTCTTCATAATAAATCCATGGCTAATGAACTAGAAATGGTTATTAGAAATCATATCACTTTAACTTTCTGATCATTTGTGGGTTCCCTTTTATTAGTTTGAGAAATCTTCAGTTATTGTTATAGTTTTCTAAAATTAATGGTATGTTAGTAAGGAACTTGATCAACTCTCTTTTTAACATTAAGTTATGTTTTCAGAAATCATATGTCAAATAGGTCACAAAAGATTTACCTACATTACTAGGGCTTTGATCTAAGCAGTAAAACTCAACCTGACATGATCCTAGTCAATACAGCAGCAAGATAGACGAGAAATCGCGCCAGCTCATCTTTATAAACATTAACATAATTACATTAATCCATATCTTTAAATCATACCACCAATTCATCACGGTTACATAAATGGAGTCTAATTAGGATGATAACCTGTATTTCCTGGTTTTAAATCCAAACGCTTCAAATCTTAGTTACTTTATTTTTATTATTGTTTTTGAACCCTAAAAAATCTTTCCAATGCAACTTATCATTTTCTTTAACAAAAACCAAATCTGATAGTCAAACGTCAAGTTTGTTGAGTAGGC
>BJCM01210577.1:0-26907 GCA_018326385.1 Flaveria bidentis
AAGCCTCTAAGTTCGTACTCCAAGTTCATAGAATGCTATAGATCGATTCCTAATCGATTCTTGATGTTAGATTCAATACGTTATTGTTTCTACGTGCGTTCTCAATTATTGGATCACCAATCAAATAGGTTTCCGCACTATTTGGTTTGGTTTAACACGTTAATCAGTTGGTGTTTGGTCGAATACCAGATCCTAACAGGTGACCATTTCATAATAGTCTCTATTTTGGCAGGATCCACCAAAATACCCTCTGCATTCACCACATGATCCAAGAATTGGACTTCTCGAAGCTAGAATGTACATTTAGAAAAATTTTCATATAACTTCTCTTTTCTTCGTACATTAAGAACCTCACGAAGATGTTGAGCATGATCTTCTTCGGTTCGAGAATATATGAGAATATCATCCATAAAGACGACGACAGAACAATCAAGCATAGATTTACATACTCGATTCATGAGATCCATGAAAACCGCTGGAGCATTTGTTTAAACAAATGGCATTACAATGAATTGATAGTGCCCATAACGAGTACAAAAACTTGTCTTAGGTACATCTTCTTCTCGTACCTTAACTTGATAATAACCTGAACTTAACTCAATTTTCAAGAACCAGCCAGCGCCTTGTAGTTGGTAAAAAAGATCATCAATTCTAGGTAAAGGATATATATTCTTGATAGTTAGCTTATTTAATTCATGGTAATCGATGCACATATGCATGTTACCATCCTTCTTTTTAATGAATAGTATAGGCGTGCCCTAAGGTGAAACACTTGGGTGAATGAAACCTTTATCCAACAGACCTTGGAGTTGAGACATTAACTCCATCTCGTTTGGTGCTAGTCGATATGGCGATTTAGCTACAGGTTTAGCTCCCGAAAGTAAATCAATTTTGAATTCCACTTCTCTTTTTAGTGGAATGCGTGGTAGCTCATCAGGGAACACGTCAAGGAATTCGTTAACTACACAGACATCATCAAGTTTTTTCTCTTTCATTTCTTTATCAGACACGTAGGCTAGAAACACTTAAAGTCCATGTTGTATGTAATTCTTGGCTTTCGCTATTGAGCATAAAATTATGTTGCTCTTACTTTCTCCATAGATATATATTTGTTCTCCCATTGGCGACATAAATTGAACAATCTTTTGATTGCAGACTATCGATGTTTGATGTTGGGACAACCAATCCTTCCCAATAATCACATCAAATTCCTTTAACTCTATTAGAATTAAGTCGATATCTTATTCCTCTCCTTGAATATTTACTTTACAGTTTTGAGATATTTCATATACGAAGAAACTTTTATCGCTAGCAATGTCAACTTTTAACACATATACCAATTTACTTCTAACAAAATAACTATGACAGACAAAGTTAACGGATACAAAAGATCTACTAGCTGTAGAATCAAATAAAACATATGTAGGGAGGGAATTGACAAGAAAGGTAACTGTGACGACATCAGGTTCAACCTTTGCTTCTTCAGCAGTGATTTGAAAAGCCTTGCCTCGTGGTTTTGGAGCTTCTAATTTTTTCACATTCTCTACGGCCCTTGATCCTTCCACAGCCTTGGCAACCCTTGTTTTCAACTCTGGGCAATCATTTCTCATGTTACCTGGCTTATAGAAATTATAACATAAGTTTACAGGGTTGGTACAGTGTGGGGTTATATGCCCTGGTTTCCCACATTTACAACAAATTAGGTTTTTGTAATGACATTCTCCCAGATTTCTCTTTCCACAGAATTGACAAATACCAGACTCCTTGATTGAGCCAAACCCTTTGACAGGATTTATAAATATTGCTTTCTTCTTTGGTGCTACAGGAATCATAGCCTCAGCCTTTTGTTTTCCATCTCTTTCTTCTTGTCTTTTTAGTTCCATTTCCTATTCATGAGCCCAATTAAGAATCTCCTCAAGACTTCCATATTTTGATGGAGTAATAATTTCTCTAATTTCCGTTTTAAGGATAAGATGGAACCGAGTCATCCACATTTCTTCAGAAGTGAAAAGTGAAGGACAAAACTTCGCTTTATCATAGAAAATGCCAAAGATTTCATCTACAATTTTGTTCTCTTGACGCATGTGAAGGAGTTCCTCATTGATACATTCAATTGCAACATGAGGAATAAATTTTTTTAGGAAGATTGGTTTGAATTTTCCCAATACATATTTCTTATTGTTTCTCTTCTTTTCTCCTTCTTCACCATATTCCACCGGTCTTTAGCTTTTTCACAAAATTAATTCGTCGTGAAAATCACTTCATTACATGGGTCGCAATGACATGTATCGAAAATAGTCTCCATGGTTGTTATCCACCTTTGGCTCACCAAAGGGTCAATTTCACCTTTGAATTGCAAAGGTTTACAAGCCATGAAGTTTGTATACATGTAGTGATGTTTTTCGACTTCAGCTATTGGCGCCACTCCCATATTATTCGTAGGTTTTTCTACAATCACTTCATTCTATCTCAATTTTTCTTCTAGTATAATTCTAATAGAATTTTGTAATTTAACTAGAAGAAATAGGATATTGGCTTCAAATGCCTTTTCCACTTCAATGGCAATTTGTCTCCGGATTTCCTCAGGTATAAGTGTTGTATTTTTATTAAGGCGAGACGAATACACTTGTCTTTCTGAAGCGTCATCTACATGCTTTTCAATGTTACGACTTCCTTCATCTTTTATCACATTTTCTCCTCTTTCATCTGCCATATCTCTATATAAATTATTTTATTTCATGTTATTTTTATTCTATCGAATTCTCCACTACAAGTACTTATTTAAGGCCTTAATGCTCAAACTGTTATAGTTAAGACAAACAATATATCTAAGGCCACAAAGTACTATATATGCATTTATAACATACTACACATACATATATTATTTTATGCATATATACTCCCCATCCCCACACTTACTCTTTAATGTTTTCAATACAATATGATCACTAAAAACTCATAATGATATGATATATTACCCTCATACCGGCCAGGTATGAAAACAATATATTATACTGATTATACTTTTCCGACTATCATATGATATCTCAAACATACAAATTTCAGTGTACACATATTTTCTCATATGTTTTCATGAAGCACCAATACAAACTCCCCATTTATCTGCTTCCTTGGATAGCTTCTGGGTTGAACCCTCTCGTTTTAATATCAGTAGCACTTATGGTTCGAGTCTAAGTATTTATTTTATATACATAAATCTCTCGAACCGTTCTCTAATACCAAATTGAAACACACCAGTTTTTTATATAATACTTTCACCAATTATATTAGAGTTTTGGTCCCGGATCACAACAAAACTTGTCACTCGTAGTGACATGTCATTTCTTAATAAATATAAAAGTGTCACTCGTAGTGACATGTCATTTCTTAGTAAATATAAAAATAATACAATAAAACATAAACGTTTTACAAACTTTTAATACAACATTATTTATTTTAAGTATTAAATGAGAGTAGGGTTCTTTCTTCAATCAAGTCACGTTCGTGAAGCTTTAAACATCTATTGGTGCTTTTCCTAAAAACATTTAAAAATATTTTTATTAGCTTTCGCTAAGTAAGTACACCTTTTTATTTTCAAAAACATATTTTCTTTTCCTGTAATTTAACATTCAAAATCTTTATCTATTTAATCCTCTTTACTTCTTTGGAATTCAACACCCAAATTCCTCTCAACAACAAAGTTGTGAGAAGAGTCCTCGAATCTCCACTGGATTTGTCTTCTTTCTTGGCACAAGGGGATTAATTGGCACTCTATCCCCTTTCTTGAAATCCAGTAGAGTCACCAGCCTTCTTCTCTGCTTCTTTCTTCATCATTTAAGGAATTAGAGTTAAGGCCAAGGAGTTTTATAGCTTGGTCCAGTGTTCCTCTAGGCAGATCAAGGAGTTGATCTCTTGTGATGGAACATGTGAAGCTACGAACAAAAGTCAATTTGACAGACTCCTCCTCATAAGAGATGTCGCTCAAGGTTGTACACTTGGTGAGCTTCATTTTGATCTCCTTAAACTCCTCTAAGGAGAGATGTTTGGAAGGCTGAGGGGATGGTTTTAGTGGTTGTTGGGTAGGCAGTGGTTTTTGGGTTCTGGGAAGTGTTTTGGGCTTGAGGATGGGTAATTGAGGTGATTATGGTGATGGTGCGGGAATGGAGGATGGTGTAGGTTTAGAGGTAGGTTTAGTTTTAATGGGAAATAGGAAAGGGGTTGGTTCAGGTTGTGGTTGAGATTGAGGTGTTGGCTTGAAGATCAAACCCTGTCCCCTTCTATACATCTCCATCCTTTTCCCACTTGCTTGCCAGAGAAGCCATGAGCCCAAAGATATTCCTTCATTCAAGCTTTATCACCTATCTTCTTGATAGCAATGAGTCCTACTTCTTCTTCCTCCTTCTTCTCCCTCAGTTTCTCCTTTGCAGATTTCTTCCTCTCCTTCTCCATTTGATCTTTCTTTTTTTTAAGGATCCATAAGATCGTATCATTGTTGTGTGGAGACAAGTCTTCTGGAGAGAAACCCCTAGAGATCAGGAAATTTATCCTTTCCCTCCTTTGCTACAAATCAACCTCCCTTTCCTTCTTCTCCCTCTCTTCTTCTAGGGCCAACCTTGTTGCTTCTTCTTTTTGTTCAATTTGTAGCAGGGTTGCCATCTCAAACTTAAATAACTCCTATAATGGTAGCATAAGCACTTCTTCAATGATAGATCCAAGCTTGACAAGTCTGTCAATGATTTCCACCCTTCTCCGGTTGTCGACAGCCTCCTGGTTGGCTGCAGCTGCTTTGCTGCTTGCAGCTAACAGCTTTCCTAGTTGGAAGTCTACCTTTTCGCTCAAGCTTTTCTAACCTTTCTTCCTCCTGACTCTCTTTTAGCAGTCATCTCCTTTTGCCTTTCACATCTTCAGAAGTGCTAGACTATAGGGGTTCTTGGATGGAAGTTTCAGGTTGAGAGGTGGTAGTTGGAGCTTGTTGTAGTGAAGTTGTTTGAGTGAGAGGTTTGCTAAGAAAATCCTCATTGTTTACCTCAGATGCAAGTTCTATGATTGCATCTATGATAACCAGATCCTCGGATAAGGAAAATAGTTCTTCCGCAACTTCCATCTCAGCTTCGGAATTTTGAAATTGTTCTTTCGAGACTTTGACTTCTGCTTCTGAAGTTTGTGGCAATGCACTCTCTATTCCAACTGTTTTAGTTGTTGGGCCATCAGTTTCCATTTCCCCTTTGATATTGATCTCAGGTTCCATGTAGACCTTAGGTTGACCAACTTCTTTGACAGTGGTAGAAGATGCATTCAACCTCTGAAGCTCTTCAGCACGAACTTGGAGAAGAACATGTTCAGATCTTGGTTGTTCGATGGAAGATCCAAGCAGGAACTTGGAGAAGAACATGTTCAGATCTATGAGCATCCTTCGATCCATTTGAAGAACAATTGGAGGAGGCTCAGGAAAAACTGTTGCTTGAGAAGTAGGGTATCTTGAAGCTATAGAAGTTAAAGCTTGGCTCTATGGTTAGACATTAGTTTCTATTTCCCCTTCGAAATTAATCTCATGTTCCATGTAGACCTTAGGTTGACCAACTTCTTTGACAGTGGTACAAGGTGCATTTAACCTCTAAAGCTCTTCAGCTCCAAAGTATGCCACAACAATATCAAGACTTGGTTGTTCGATAGAAGATCCAAGCAGGAACTTAGAGAAGAACCTATTCAGATCTTGGATTATTTTTTTGATCCATTTGAAGAACAATTGGAGGAGGCTTAGGAAAAATTATTGCTTTATGAGTAGGGTATCTTGAAGCTAGAGAAGTTAAAGCTTGGCTCTATGGTTCCACATGTGTTTCACTCCTGACACTCTCTCCCATTTTGGTAGCATCATCTTGAGAGCTAGATGAGCTAAAGGAGGAGATCAATGATACCTGAATGGGTATGTGCCTAACAGATCTCTCAATCTGTTTCTCAACTAGTTAAGCCTTGAGATATTCAATCTCAAGTTGTTGAGTGACAGACCTATCCTCTAAAGTCTTAACCTTAGATTCAAGGTTTGAGACTTTAGAAAGTAGGTCTTGAATGGTGAGTTGCAGACTTCCCCCATCTTCTTTTGAAGAATCACGGGGAGATAAGGTAACATACCTAGTATGTTCATCCTCTCCAAGATGTGGTTTATTGGCACCCTGGTTTCCTATGCCTAATGATTTCTCTTTCAGAGGCATCAAAGGGCATAGTTTTCGTAGATTTAGACTTAGAGATGTTACCACTGCCCTGAGGATCTAGTAAGGCTCCTTTAGTAATGGTAGTTGAATCTACATGATTCCCCTCCATATCAGGTGGGACTCACCTCAGTAGGTTTTTGCTGATGGGGGCTAGAGATAAGAGGTCCCTCTAGGCTTTATTGATCCCTAAGAGGGTGTCGTGGATCAACTTCATTTCCATGAAGAGACATAATCTCCTTATTAGTTCTTATCAATAGGCTAGTGAAGGATATGCAAGTTATACTTAATAACCCGGGACTTTGATCAATGTCTATTGGCATTGAGACTTTGGTGGGGTTGTCCCTTCTTGGCTTCTCAGGGAGTATAGAGAATCACCCTGAGGGCTATCAGCTTTGGTTTTGGTTTTAGGGGATTGAGACTGAGGAGACTCAAATCCCATGTTGAGGTCAATAATGAAGGATGGTGAGACCTCAGACTGAGTAGGAGACCATGTTTCCACTCTAGTCTTTTTAGGTAGAACAAGAGGGACTTGACCAATCAGAGTAGACTGGTCAAGGTTTTGTTTGGGGCATCTTTGATATGTGTATTTGATGGGTGAGAAGGTAGAACTGGTAATATGAGGGTGGTTACTGGTGTGGGTTCATCACCTGTGGGGTTAACATGGATGTCACCAGGAGCTATACGCTTAATCATACCTAGCAGTAGTTGAGTTTCTCTTCCAGTGAAGTTGGTGGACATCCTATTCAGAATCTTGAAGATAGTCGGCCTCATGTGAGGTACTAGAAGAGCAGCTGCACAGACAAGCTTGCTCTAGTCCAACTCACAGTTGATTAGGTGCTAGATTAACCTGGGATACATGTAGAATGTCTCCCTATGAAGGTTGCCCATCAAGTTGGTCAGCACCAATCTGGAGTAGTTAAAGCATAAGCCTCTTACCAACCCATGAACTAGACAACCTAGTTTATATAGGATATGATCCCATCCCTCTGACTTTTTAGAAAGGCAGTGCAGGACAATGTGTAGTAGGAACTTCTACTCGTATGAGAAGTTAAATTTGTAGACAGTGGATCTGCTAACATCACCGCCATATCCTATTAGGATATAGATTTCATCAACATCAGTCTTGGGGAACTTCGTCGGAGAACCATCATCATGGAGCTCGAGATGCTCCCTGATGAGCTATTGAGATACAATCAACTCTTGTTCACAGATACTAGACCTCAAAACCCTAACCTCGTTCTGGGTTATGATCTATGCATGCCCCCAAAAATCAGCCATGTGGTTTGAATACATGGTAGGGTTCACAGTTAGGGCTGTGAAGTAAGTGGATTGGGTCACAAAGGAGATAATTTCAAAGAAGTCAGCATCCATGGATGAATCCAAGAATGAGACTTGATTATGTTGGGGGTTAAGTGCCATTTGAGAAAGAACAGAAAAATGAGCTTGATTTAGGTAAATTGGAGATGAAGAAAGCTTTGGGTAGAGAAATCAGTAAAAAGATTAAAATGGGTTAGTCGAAATATTTAAATGGGTGGAAGTGGCGGATGGATAAGGTGAAGTGATGGTTTACGTATGATGTGACAAGGGCGACAAGGTTAAAACCATTTAAAATATTTTGACATCATTAAGAAAATCTTTACTTTTTACAGTTGTGGGGCCCAAAGATTTACATTACACTGTAAGGGCTTCTTCCGATTATAAGAGATTTCCGAAGATAACCTTCTTTCGAAGAACTTAACTTCCAAAGGTAATTTCTTACTTCTGATAGTAAAGTGCTTTCCGAATGGAGAACCTATAAGCTTCGGAAGTAGATCTGATAAATTATCAATCGCTTCTTCCGAGACTAAAAATTCTTCTGAGAAAAAAAATTTCCTTGGAGAAATATTGCTTCAGAAGACATATGAAACATCTTTCGAGGGTTAATTTCTCTTTAGAGGAATCTATACTTAGAAAATTTTTATAGAAAAACCTTTTGTAACAGGGCTTAGATTGTTTTGACAAAAGACATAGCATAGTTGAAAAGGTTTTCAAAGGAGATTGACCAATCAATGTTTATCATTCCAATTGTTGTAATGAGATACTTAAATCTTTGTTCATCAAACGCTTTGGTGAACAAATCAACATATTCTTCATTTGAATCAACTTTAATTAGCTTAATTAGATTTCATGAATATCTCTTATGAAAAGATACCTGATGTTAATATGTTTTGTCTTGGAGTGCTTCACTGGATTTTCAGTAATGGAGATAGCATTATTTTTGTCAATGTGGATAGGAGTGCTCATGAAGTTGAATCCATAGTCTAACATTTGATTTTGAATCCATAGTAGCTTAGCATAGTAACTTGCAGCAACAATGTATTCAGCTTCAGTAGTAGATGTAGAGACACAAGATTGCTTCTTGCATTGCCATGAGATAATCCATCCACCTAGAAATTGACATCCACCTGATGTTGATTTCTTGTAGATGTTGTAGCCACCATAGTCACTATCAGAATAACCATAGAGATTAAAATTGCTATTCCTTGGATACCAAAGGCCTAGTTTAGGTGCTCCTTTAAGGTATCTAAAGATGCTCTTGGCAGCAACTAGGTGAGACACCTTCGAAACGGCCTGATATCTTACACAAATGCATGTGACAAACATGATATCAGGTCTACTCATAGTGAGATACATCAGAGACTCGATGATTTCCCTATACTAATGCTGATCAGTATCCTCCCCCTTAGAGTTAGGACAAAGATTGTGGTTTCTAGGCATGGGTGTCTTGGTTGGCTAACAATCTTTCATATCAAATCGCTCTAAGATGTCAGATACATACTTAGATTGATTGATAAAGAACCATTCCTTCATCTATTTTACCTGAATTCCCAGGAAGAAATCCATCTTTCCCATGGAACTCATCTCGAATTTCTTCTTCATGATGTTCTTAAAGTCTCTGCACATTTGGTCATCTGAAGAACCAAATATGATGTCATCAACATAGATTTGGATGAGCAAAATATCTTTCTTAGACTTCTTTATGAATAAAGTCTTGTCAATGGTGCCTCTAGTGTAGCCACTTTTTAGGAGAATTTGAGACAAAGTCTCATACCATAGCCTAGGTGCTTGGTGCAGCCCATATAGAGCTTTATCCAACTTGCACACATAGTTGGGGTGTTGTGGATCTTCAAATCCTGAAGGTTGACACATATAGACCTCCCTATTTATATCCCCATATTGAAAGGCACACTTCACATCAAGTTGGTAGACAGTAAAATTCTTGGATTCAGCATAAGCAAGAAATATCCTCACCGCCTCAGGTCTTGCAACTGATGCAAAGACATTAGTGTAATCAAATCCTTCCTCTTGGGTGTATCTTTGAACTACCAGTCTTGCCTTATTATTGATTATCAAGCCTTTACCATCTCTCTTGTTTCTGAAGACCTATTTGGTGCCTATTGGTACTTGACTAGATGGTAGCAGACATAGGTTCCAAACCTTTTGTCTTTTGAATTGAAGCAATTCCTCTTACATTGATTCAACCCAACTAATATCCTTTAAGGCTTCTTCTGCTTTCTTGGATTCCATTTGAGATAAAAAGCATGAGTACAAATAGACAATCCTATTGTGAGTTTGTCCTCTTGTTCTCACACCATTAGAGACTTCTCCTATGATATTCTCAATTGGATGAGTCTTGTGAATCCTGAGTCTGGGAATCAACTCTAGTTGTAAAGATAGATCCAAGTTGGACATATTTTGCTCAGGAGCTTGAACACTTGGACCAGCTGTTGTTTCAAACTCATTCAATGAGCTGATTGCATGAATGAGAAACAACATTGGTATCAGTTGTTTGTGGGGTAACATTGACAATTGCATGTTCCTTTAGAATGCTACTTCCATTAGCTTGGTATTGTCCATTGTCACCTGATGAGTTTTGAGGCTTATTTAGTTGATAACTTGTTGAAGCTCCACTATCTCTTGAGATAGTTATGCTATCAGATCGGATGATTGTGGGAGCTTAATTCTTAGCAATTCTTGGAGAACTAAGAAGAGGTATGGGTAACTCAAACAGTTGATCATCATCAGAATCACTTTGAGTACCTATTCCAACTGAAACATTCTCACAAGATGTATTAGAATAGTTGGGAAACAATTCTAGTCAAAAATATGATCAGGGCCATTCCCCCTAACACAAGGAATGTGATCATTGACAACAATGTTGGATGATTCCTCAAATTGTTGATTTTTGATGTTATAAACCCTATAATCAATAGAGTTAGAGGAATATCCAACAAAGATAGCATCATCCGACTTTTCAACAAATTATGCCAAATTGTCCTTTGTGTTAGGTATGGTACACATACTGTCAAAGGACCTTAGAAAGCCAATGAATGGTGGTCTTTTGTTCCATAGCTCGTAAGGGGTTTCCCCATGTGGCTTAACTACAAGAATTCTATTCTGCACATAGCATGTAGTGTTGATTGCCTCTGCCCAGAATGTTAGAGGTAGCTTTGAATCAGCTAACATGGTCCGAGCAGCCTCAATCAGTTTCTTGTTCCTCCTCTCTGCAACACCATTTTGTTCAGGAGTTCTAGGAGCACTGTATTTTCTGGCAATCCCTTTTGATTTACAGAATAAGTCAAGAACATGGTTCTTAAACTCAGTCGCTTGATCACTTCTAATTATCTTAACCTTGTGATCAGTTTGATTTTCAATTTTATGAATAAAGAATTTTAACGTTTTAGTAGTTTCATCCTTAGTTCTTAAAAAGAATACCCATGTAAATCTTGTAAAATCAATAAAAATCACAATGTAGTATGATTTCCTTCCAATGCTCATTATACTTGTGGGACCAAATAGATCCATGTGCAATAAATGTAATGGAGTGATGATAGAGTCAACAACTTTGGATTTATGAGATACTCTGTGTTGCTTCCCTTTCAGGCATGCAACACAATTATCTTTGCAGAAAAATTCCTTTTTAGGCAAACCATGTACCAAGTTATTTTTAGCCAATTTGTTCATGGTTTTAAAATTTACATGACACATACGTTTATGCCATAGTGTTGACTCATCACTATCAGCTTTGGAAAGAAAGCATGATAATTCACCCAGTGGGGAAGCATTGTTCATATCTAGCTTGTACATATCCCCTTTCCTTGGAGATCTAAGTAGCACCAATCCCAGAGGAATGGTCATCCCTGGTCTGAGGATAATGCACTCATGTTCTGTGAAAAGCATTTGATACTTTGATCATAGAATTGAGAAAGACTTAATACCTTGTGTTCTAGTTGTTTGAGAAAGTGTAGTTCGTCAACTTTTAACTTGTCGTTGGATAACTCCCTCTCACAGAAATGTATCCTCCAACCTCACCTCCAAATTGAACAAGACCTACATCGAAATGATGAAATTCTTGAAGGAGAGATCTATTCCCTGTCATGTGCCTAGAGCATCTACTATCTACAATCCACACATTATTATTCTTGTCATATGGATGTCCCTACATATAAGGTGAAAAAGTTAGTTTTGATTGGAAACCCAAGCCTTGTTGGTCTTGGACTTTTCCAATGATAAGGATGATATTGAACCAAAATTTATGCATGGAGGTTCAATATGTGTTTGTGAAGAAGAGGCTTGGGTTGCTACATCTTCTTTGATCTTCCATTTGATCCCTTGGTTGATCATTAAGGATGAGCTTGATGAAGCTTGAGCAGCATGACATTCTTCTGAAGCTTCTTTTTTTTTGGAAGAAGTCTTCACCACCTTCTCTTTCGAAGCAGTCTTCTTCTAGGATGGTTTCAAGGGGACTCTTTTGTTCTTTTGATTCTTGACAGTTTTAACTTCTAAAGCCATTTTCCCTTTGGAAGAAAGACTTTCTTCCGAAAGCAATCTTGCTTCGAAAATAAGCTTTCCGTTTTTCATTGCTTGAACCATGTGATAGGGTCCAAATGAGAAACTTTCCTGACTTCTTCACTTTTAACATTGTTTGCATAATGTGTGCTAGCAGGATTGTAGTAACAATCTTTAGTCATGTGGTTTTGTATACCATATATTATACAGACAATGTTAGTCTTCTGGGAGCTTGAATATTGTTGTTTCTTATTTTTCTTATCTTCATCAGCACTCTTTCCCTTTGTCTTCTGATCCTTTTGTTGGATAGGAGTGCTGGTACTACATACTTTTCTAGGATAAGAAGTTCCTACCACCTGGAATCCAACTGAGATAAACACGCCCTTTTGGATCAATCTTTAGCTTAGATTTAGCCACTTTCTTGTAGTTTTTCTAGCTACCTTAACCCTACTTCTTCTGGCTTTGGTGGTTAGGGGTTGGTCATCACTGGTAAGAGGGGTTTGGTTTACCTGATTCTTTCTTATGATGGTCTCCAAAGTTGCATCACTCTTTGACTCATGGGAAGATGGGTCAGCAGATGGAACCTCTTGCTCTTTAGTACCACATCTTAGTTGTCTAATAGACTCATAAGAGTGTTATGGAGCAATTTCATTGGTTCCCAACCCACCTTTGTTTTGATAATAAAGTTTGGATTGAGAGGATGATGCAAGAATGGCTTGGAAGTTTTGCTCTGAGATTGCATGCTTCCTGGCTTGAGCCTCAACTGTGGCAAGCTGAACTTGAGCCTCAGACAATTTGGATATTAAATCATTGATTTGAATCTTGTAGTTTGAATATTCATGTTTTAACTAGGAAATAGTTTTCTCTAACTCATCAATTTTCATTTGATAGGCAATATCCTGATAAAACTTAACTTTAGCAATACAAACTGGAGTACAGAGATGTTCATATACCTTGGTATCAACTGTTCCAGCCATGAGTGCTTGAGCAGGAGTCACATCTTGTACCATTAAGCTCTAGTCAACTTCTTGAGCTACATTTGTTGTTTCAGTTGACTTCCCAGTGGCTTTAGGTGTACAGGGATGTGAGAAGGCTTGTGAGGTTCCCAGATTTGACTTGGGAGCCTTACATTCCCTTGCAAAGTGACCAAGTTGCTTACAGTTGTAACATTTAGCCTTGGTTTTATCAAACCCAAATTTACTTCTAGTTGGGTTTTGAGGGACCTGCCTTCCAGTTTTCTTGAATAACTTCTTTGCTCGGTAGGTTAGCAAAGCCATATGTTGGACTATCTCCATATACTCTACATCATCTAGACTGAAGCACTCTAAATCATCAAAGCAATACAGATGATCACCAGAGTGCCCACTTCCTAAGACAAAGGCATAGCTATCTTTAAAAGAACCTTGCTGAGCATTTTGACAGCTTGGAGTCTCAGGGAATGTGATGTAAGGTCCTGAAGAACAGAATGGTTGTTGAGAATACGTTTGGAACTGCTAAGGTTGGGGGCGAATTGAGCCTTCAACAACCATTAAAGCGTTGTTAGCAGGAAGTCTTGAGGGTTTGTTCATCTGAATGCCCTTCTTGTTGTCCATCTCTACACGGTATCCATCAAGGATGTCGTATAGTTCAATCATGGTTAGGGAGTTCAAGTTTTCTGTCTTCTTGATAGAGACACAGTAGCACATCCACTCATTTGGGAGTGCACTCATTTTCGAGTGAGATCTCTCAATTCAAGAGCAATTCCCACAGACTGTAGGGAAGAGATAAGATCCATGTACCTGAAGTATTGTTGGTTGAGGGTCTCTCCAGCAGGAATTTCTTGAACTACTACTTCAGTGAATCTTTCTTTGAATAATTGGAGCTAGAGTACATTTGAGATAATGCATCAAACAGTTCTTTTGTTGACTTGTAGTGCTCAAACCCTACCACTATGGAGTTGGGTATAGCAGTCATAAGAAAAGTCATGGCATTACTATCAATGTCCATCTTCTTCCAGTTTTCATCAGAGTAATCTTCAATGGCCTTCTCTATCATGGCACTGTTTCCACCAGGTGCAGCCACCTTTGGTTTGTAAGGACCATTGACAATAGATTGCCACATTTTTTCTTCTTGATACCTGATGAAGCCTTCTATGTGTCTGCTCCATGATCTAAAGTTTTTAGGGGTGATGATAGGTGGTTTAGTCATCGTCCCTATCTCAACTTCAGAATTTTGGTTGAAGGCCATTTTTAGTGTGGTGAAATGAGGAATAAAAACAAGTTTATTTGGATGGTAAGATCTCATAATAAAGAGCCTAAAATGCTCTGATACCAATTATAGGATCGATGTTTGTCACTAACACTTTGTTTTTATCTCAAACTCACTTACTCACACACGGTTTTGGATGAAGCAGAATCTCTTCTAAGAGTTGATAATAATATATTAAGTAACAAAGAACACAATGAAATAATTTTCAAGGTACTTGTATATATTACTTCTCAACTCAAAGTATTACAAGACTCTTGCAACCATGTTACACAAGTTATAATGAGAAACTATATATACTATCACCTACAGCCAGATATACTTTGATACCAGCTAGAAACCTATAACTAAAGCAAATACTACTAAGCTAAAGTTAAGGTATCTTAGATAATGTCTTATCTAAGATTAGGTAGTCATGACATGTCCATGAATTACCTTTTGTCACCAACTAAAGTTAGTAACTATACTAACAGATAAAGGTGAACAGTGGAGTAAAGTATGGTCAAATACTTGGCCTTTTGAGAAAGCTTCATGTACTATATCAGAGGGCTACAGCAGAGTGTAATAGGACCATACTTACGTCGACTAGTTCATAGCAGTGTCTTCCGAAGGTTAATTGCCTTCGGAAGAACAAGTTCTTCCGAGGCCAATTATACTTTAGAAGAGACTTACTTCTTCCGAGGCTTAGGGACTTCTACTTCGAAAGTCATCATTTTGAAATCTTCTAAGTCTTGATCCTCAGAAGAGAAGACTTTGTCTTTGGAAGTTGGAATTTTTCTTTGGAAGTTGTTTTTGAACTTGTCTTCGGAAGAACTCTATTTGTCTTTGGAAGTTCCACACTTAGCTTCAGAAGTCCTTTATTAGCACCACCAAAAATTTTGTAAGTTTTTGGTTTTGGTTGCACTAGCCTTTCTTGATCCAACAGTTACTTTCTTAGAAGATAACTTGTTAATGATATAAATGAATCGGTCCCTCAATCGCCACACAACTTTGTTCCAAAATATTACTCTAGATCTAGCTCGCTAATTGTTTATGTGTATGTTTTTATTGTCACCTGCAAGTATTATATACATACACAGAACCGTCTTTTATGAACAAGACTTCAACCAAAACTTTGATTTTAATAATATTATAACTATCTTACATGATTCAGATATTATTTTCAAACTTTTAGATATACATGGATAGGCTGACTTTGGCATCCTAATCTTAATTTATTTTATTATATTATTTAACTATTAATTATTATCATGTTGAACGTGGCAATATACAACCATAACACCTCCATGTAAGTCTTGATTATTTTATTATTATTATTGTTATTGTTATTATTATTAAACAAAATCAAAACTTGTTTAAATGTAACTTAATTCAATAATAATATGACTCAAAACTTACTCGTAGAACAATGTTTGAAATATAAGTTTTAAATATTTTATTTTCATTCACAAAATAAGATGTTACAACTTTTCTCCACTTATTTAGATTTCGTTCTCAAAATCTGTTTATACCTCAAATAATTCAGGGTAATATTTCTTCGTTTCATCATCAGTTTCCCATGTAGTATCAGAACTACGCTCATGCTTCCACTGTACTTTCACCTGACTTATTTCTTTATTTCGTAATTGCTTAACTTTATGGTTAAGAATCATAACTGGCTTCTCTATTTAGTTAAGCTTCTCATCCCCTTCTATTTCATTTAACGACATGTGTGTAGCCAAACATTTTCATAAATATGACACATGAAATGTGTTATAGATTTCGTTTAATTCGTCAGGTAATTCCAGACGATACACCACTTGCCCCACACAAGCAATAATTTTAAACGGACCAATAAACCGTGTGCTTAACTTTCCATGTTTACGGAAACGAATCACACCTTTCCATGGAGAGACTTTCAACATAACATAGTCTCCCACTTGAAATTCAATTGGTCGTCTACATTTATCAGCATACAAATTTTGTCAATCCTGAGCCGCTTTTAGATGCGCTCTGATTTGATCAATCTTTTCATTCATTGCTTCCACCACTTCTTTGTTTGCAAGTTCTCTTTGGCCAACTCCTCCCTATACACAAGAGTGCAACACTTTCTACCATAAAGCATTTCAAACGAGGACATTCCAATGCTCAAATGATAACTATTATTATTAGAGAACTCTGCTGAAGGTAAATATTTATCCCAACTACCACCAAAATCAATAAAACATGTACGTAGCATATCTTGAAATTTGGTGCCCATTCCTTCTTGAAATTTTCTCCAAAATCTTGAGGTGAAACGTGTGTCTCTATCTAATCCTATAGATATTGGCACACCATGCCTTGACACCACCTTATTAACATATACTTCTGCCATTCGTTCAGAATAATAGTTTACATGAATGGGTATAAAGTGAGAACATTTTGTCAGACAGTTGACAATTACTGCAGTTTTTGGAAGTTTCGTTACTAAATCCATCGTAATATGCTCCTATTTCCGTAATGGAATTTTTAATGATTGCATTTTTTCATATGCCTTCTAATGTTCAACTTTAACTTGTAAACAAGTCAAGCACTTTTCAACATACTTAACAATATCTCTTTTCATTCCAGGCCACCAGTACTCTTTCTTCAAATCATTATACATCTTGGTCGCAACTAGATGAATTAAGTATTTTGATTAATGTGCCTCATCCAAAATCATTGTTTTGACTTTACAAGTCCAAAGAATCCAAATTCATCCAAAACAAACTTTGATTCCTTTATCATTCTCCTCAAGTAGAGGGACTTCACCAATAATCCTTTCGTGTTTTAAATTTTTCTCTTTCAGTGCCTCCACTTGTGCAACTCTAGTTTGATCAAACAAGTTGGAATTCACAATTACTTTATATGACTTTAATTTAATTGGAGTGTAACTCTCCTTCTAACTCAAAGCATCAGCTACAACATTAGCTTTACCCATATGATAAAGTATTTCACTATCATAATCTTTGACCAGTTCTAACCATCATCATTGCCTCATATTCAATTCCTTCTAGTCAAAGAAATATTTCAGACTTTTATGATCAATGTAGATAGTGAACTTTGTACCATACAAGCAATGTCTCCAGATCTTCAACGCAAACACAATTGCTACCAGTTCAAGATCATGGGTTGGGTAATTTGCTTCATGTGACTTGAACTGCCATGAAGCATAAGCTATCACCTTCCCTCTTTTCATAATAACACAACCCAATCTGACACGTGAGGCATCATAATAAACTATGAAATCTTCAGAACCTTCCAGTAGTGCCAGTACAGGATCCTTAGGTAGCTTTCTTTCAAAAGTTGGAATTGCATTTTCTTGTTCTATGTTCCATTCAAATGTGGAATTCTTTCAAGTTAGATTTATCAACGGGGAAGCTATCTTCAAGAAATCCGGAATAAAACGCCGATAATAACCGGCTAAACCCAGAAAGCTTATGACTTCTATTGGGGTTTTAGGAGGTGACCATTTCAAAATAGTCTCTATTTTGGCCGAATCCACCAAAAATACCCTTTGCATTCACCACATGACCCAAGAATTGGACTTCTCGAAGCCAGAATGCACATTTAGAAACTTTTGTGTATAACTTCTCTTTTCTTAGTACATTAAGAACCTCACGAAGATGTTGACCATGATCTTCTTCTGTTCGAGAATATATGAGAATATTATCGATAAAGACGATGACTAAACAATCAAGCATAGATTTACATACTCGATTCATGAGATCCATGAAAACCACAGGAGCATTTATTAAACCAAATGGCATCACAACGAATTCATAGTGCCCATAACGAGTACAAAAAGTTGTCTTAGGTACATCTTCTTCTCGTACCTTAACTTGATAATAACCTGACCTTAAACCAATTTTCGAGAACCAGCTAGTGCGTTGTAGTTGGTGAAAAAGATCAGCAATTCTAGGTAAAGGATACCTATTCTTGATTATGCACATACGCATGTTACCATCCTTCTTTTTAATAAATAATATAGGTGCACCCTAAGGTGAAACACTTGGGTGAATGAAACCTTTATCCAACAGACCTTGGAGTTGAGACATTAACTCCATCTCGTTTGGTGCCGGTCGATATGGCGATTTTGCCACAGGTTTAGTTCCCGAACTAAATCAATTTTGAATTCGACTTCTCTTTCTGGTGGAACGCCCGGTAGCTCATCAGGGAACACGTCAGGGAATTCGTTAACTATAGTGACTTTATCAAGTTTCTTCTCTTTCATTTATTTATCAGACACATAGACTAGAAAAGCTTAATGTCCATGATGTATGTAATTCTTGGCTTTCGCCATTGAGCATACAGTTATGTTGCTCTTTCTTTCTCCATAGATACAGATTTGTTCTCCCATTGGTGACATAAATTGAAAATCTTTCGATTGAAAACTATCGATGCTTGATGTTGGGACAACTAATCCATCCCAATAATCACATCAAATTCCTTTAACTCTATTAGAATTAAGTCGATATCGTATTCCTCTCCTTGAATATTTACTTTACAGTTTCGACATATTTCAGATACAAAGAAACCTTTATCGCTAACAATGTCAACTTTTAACACATGTACCAACTTACTTCTAACAAAAGAACTATGACAGGGAAATTTAACGGATACAAAAGATCTACTAGCTGTAGAATCAAATGAACATGTGCATGGAGGGAATTTACAAGAAAGGTACCTATGACGACATCAGGTTCAACCTTTGCTTCTTCAACAGTGATTTGAAAAGCCCTGTCTCGTGGTATTGGAGTTTCTAATTGTTTCACATTCTTTACGGCCCTTGATCCTTCCGCAGCCTTGCAACCCTTGTTTTCAACTCTGGGAAATCATTTCTCATGTAACCCGACTAATAGAAATTATAACATAAGTTTACAAGGTTGGTACATTGTAGGGTTGTATGCCTTGGTTTCCTACATTTATAACAAATTGGGTTTTTGTAATGACATTCTCCCAGATTTCTATTTCCACCAAACTGATAATTACCAGACTTCTTGATTGAGCCAAACCCTTTGATAAGTTTAATAAATTCTGCTTTCTTCGTTGGTGCTACAGGAATCACAGCCTCAGCCTTTCGTTTTCCATCTCTTTCTACTTGTCTTTTTAGTTCCATTTCCTGTACATGAGCCCAATTAAGAAGCTCCTCAAGACTTCCACATTTTGATGGAGAAATAAATTCTCTTATTTCTATTTTAAGGATAAGATGGAACTAAGTCATCCACATTTCTTCAGAAGTGAAAAGTGAAGGACAAAACTTCACTTTATCATAGAAAATACCAAAGATTTCATCTATTGTTTCATTCCCTTGACGCATGTGAAGGAGTTCTTAAGTGATATGATCAATTGCAACATGAGGACTAAAATGTTTTAGCAAGATTTGTTTGAATTCTTCCCAAGACATATTTCTTATTCTTTCTCTTCCTTTCTCCTTCTTCACCATATCCCACCGGTTTTAGCTTTTTCACAAAGCTGGTTTGTCGCGAACATCACTTCATCACACGAGTCATAATGACGTGTATCAAAAATAGTCTCCATGGTTGTTATCCACCTTTGGCTCACCAAAGGGTCAATTTCACCCTTGAATTGCAAAGGTTTACAAGCCATGAAGTCTGTATATGTGCAGTGATGTTTTTCGACTTCAGCTATTGGCATCGCTCCCATATTATACGTAGATTTTTGTTGATACATATGTACCTAGTTTACGATCTTAATGTAATATGTCTGTCATGTCCTAAATGTAAATGAAATGTATGAGTTGAATGAAGCAGAGTATGTGATTGATGATCTTAATGTTAAATGTTTCAATGTATGTTTCAATGTTTATTACTTATTAACGTATATTGAACTAACTATAGAGGTTTGTAGTTGTTTGAATAAATTTTAGTCAAGTAATGATTAAGAAACATATTCAAACTTAGTCGTATGAAGTTTTCATGCGAATGGACAATGCTAATGGACCATACACATGAATAATTCATACTAATGGACCAGTCGCACGATTGAGACATAAGGATGACTCAGTCGCACGACTAAACCTTCAGTCGTGTGATTGACTCAGTCGCATGCTTTAGTTGCACGACTGAACCATGCTAATGGTCCAGTCGTACGATTGACTAACCCTAACCTATAAATACCACTTAATTCGTGGAAAACATGACACTTTCAATATTTCGACTACTACTCATACCCTAGCCATCCAGAGACCTTAGAGACCCTGTTCCAAGTTCATAGATCGCACTAAATCGTATTGCAATCGTTCTTAACATTTAGATTCATTCTAAGATCGATTCTACGTGTGTTCTCACTTATTGGATCACCAATCAAATAGTATTCCACACTATTTGAGGTGGTATACACGTATATCAGTTAGTACTCCGTCCGTACACGGTCCCAACAAGTGGTATCAGAGCTTTGGCTCTAGATTTACATGTGATTCAATCGATTTTGGCCTAAAAATTGTGTTTTTCACTCAAAAATTCAATCTTATTATGTCAAAAGGTGTTTTTGAAGTCTTCTGGTCATAAAGTTAACGTTTTTCATCATACGACAATTAGGATTCATTAGAAATTCGTGTTTTTTGCGTCAAAGTGTTCAAAACATTCATTTTTGCAAAAACAGTAGTTTTCAGTCGAACGATTGACTCAATCGCATGACTAAACTCATTCGCATCCTCCATACGCACGATTGAACTCAGTCATCTCGTTCATTCACATGACTGACAAGTTTCATTCGCATAGACTCCAACCGCACACTCCTTTCACACAACTGAATCCAATCGCACGATTGAATTCATTCGCTTACTCCATTCGCACGATTGACCCAATCGCATAAGTTCAATCGCACGAGTGGTTCATTCGCATAAGCAAAGTATTTGACTTAAAAATTTTAAGGTTAACTAAATGGAAGAGCAATACTCAACTTTTGTTGTAGGGAGAGACACACGAATCTAGAACCTCTTACTTATAGAAAATGAGACAGGGAATCACAACAAAACACCTAAGCTAATAACGTTAGACGATTACCCTCAATGGAAGCAACGTTTTGAGATTTACTTAAATGGAGTTGATCCCAACATTTAGGAGTCAATCGAGACATGGTATGACATGCCAGTAGATGTTGATGGAGTGAAACTAACTTTGGGAGGGATAAATGACATGCAGAAGGAAAAATATAACTCTGAGAAGAAAGTGTACGCCTTATTAACTCAGTCTATACCGAAGGATATATTCCATCAATTCTTTGAGAATAAACAGGCTAAGAAACTTTGGATAGCCTTGGAAAAACTTTATGATAGGAATGCTTCATTAAAAGCTCTAAAGGCAAAAACATTGAAGAAGGAGTTTGACAACCTCTCTTCAATGGGTAAGGAAAGTCTAGATGATGTAATCGACAGGTTCTATCATCTCATGAGTGAGCTACATATTCATGGAGTTAAAACGTCAATGGAAGATAAGGTTTACAGTTTGGCTGATGGGTTACTAGAGAAGTGGGATTCATTTGTATTTAACCTAAGACAGAACAATATTTTGGCAACCTGTTCGCAGAAAGGAATGTGTGATCAAAATCCTTCGCTTTACAATGCCTCATCTATAGCAACCTGTTCAGGAGAACCCTTTCATACGGCTTTTGTTTCCAATTCAACTGCTCCTTCACCAACAATAACTTCTGCGTCTGACACGTCTGGGTCATCAAGTACCCATTTTATTGCACCAGAGGCTAATGCTACAAAGTTGAAGACTGAGAACCTTAGGAACATAACTGTGGAGGTGGCTAAAGAACACATGGATTTATTGGCAGCTGTGGTACACTCTTATGACGGGTTGGTTGCAGGAAAGATTGGTAACTGCCATCTAGCAGACGAAGACTACAAACAAGTAGACGAGAACGAGCTTGAACGTGTGGACATAATGTGGGCATTAGCAAGTGCTGTGTGGAGGGCTAAGAAGTTTGTTAAAAAGTTGGTACAAAACTTGATTGCTACCAAAGAAACTAGATTTGGGTTTGACAAGTCTAAACTGACCTATTTTAACTGTGGAGAGAAGGAGCACTTTAAACGTGAATGTGTAAAGCCCAAGAAGACTGGAAACGGGAACCCGTTCTCGACATTCAACCATTAGGATAAACCAACTGGGGGAGCTACATCGTCTAGTACCGAGACAAAGACCTTGACTGCTCAAGGTAATGAAGGGCAAGAATGGACCTTCAAATTCATGCCTCCGGGAGAATCCAATATTGAAAATGTCGAGGTGTTGGATGATGATACTGAAAGTGAAGACGATATAGCAGTCGAAATAGCCATGTTAGAAACTGAAGAAGTTGTTAAAGTAGTCAAGCCTGTGATTAAAGAAGATGACACAACTACATGTTCATAATCTCCAGCAGCTGAAGAGACAATCTCTGCACTGATGGCGGATTCAACTGAATCTTCTCAGGTAAGTTCTAAAGACAAATTGTTTGATAATCATGTTGTGTTGAATGTAATAAATTTAGGGAAGGCATCGATTTGAAATTAGCTAGGTTATTATATCATAACGATAGCTTAGTAAAGGACTTGCAACTGTGCACAGAAGCAAATTGAATTTTAAAACAAAACGAGCATAGTTACAAAGAAAAAATAGAACTATTAAAACAACTAAGGGAAACCAAAGTTGTGGCTTTTAACCAAGCAAATGACATTAAGTTCTATTTAAACTCCCTTGAAGAAACTAACAAGGAGAAAGCAGTTTTAGAAGTCGAAGTAAATTCTTTAAAACAAAAACTGCACAGATGGACTAGTTCTTCACATATAGTTAAAAACTTGGTCAAAGAACGAAACAACAGGGAGGGATTAGGTTACAAAGTGGTTCCACCACCACATGAGATTCTGTTAAATACAAAAAGTTGACTAGTAAACAACAATCCTATTAAGGATCATGTGGTGACCACTCCTCTAGTTAGTGATCCAGACTCCATGTGTCAAAAGATGGAATCAGCCACTAAAGAGAAGGAGGACACTTTGAAATCAAAAGGTAAAAAGCCTATTGTTAATTTGGACAAACAGTTTAAAGAGACAGTCGGGATCTACCATGTCTTCTTCTGAATAAAAAGTGACTAAACAAACTAACCAACCACGTACTCCGTCCGTACACGGTCCTAACAAAAGGAAAAAAGATGTTTCAACTGCTCAAAAGGTTAAGTTTATTAAAGAAGTTAAAACATCCAAACAAGAAGAGTTGAAACCCAACAAGACCAAAGTCACACCAGTCTCACACTCTTCTCCACAGAGATGTCTTTCCTAACATGTAGAAGTTTGATCATGCTACAATTGTAGAAAGAGAGGACATATAGCTTCTAATTGTCCTCAGTATCAGACACCGAGAAGGAAAGTTGAGCTTCATGATTCAAAACAGATTTCTTCTGAAATGAGTTCTATTACTCCACCTAAAAGAAATTATGAAACTAAGGTTCAAACCATAAACCAGTTGTCTGTTTAACACAAATAGGCATTGCACAAAGCTGGCCTGGGGAAAGAAAAATCAAGTCAAATATCTGATACTAAGAGTAGTAATAAGCATGATATGCCCTCGCCCTCAAATGGATAATGGGTTGACTTTCTGATGTGTGATTCCTCTAGGATACCCAAGCCAGTTAAGGCTTGGGTCCCAAACCTTAACTAATCATTTCCTTTGACTGTGCAGGGTGTTCGTTATAGTGCTATCACAAACACATGGAATGTAGATAGTGGAGCATCCAGGCACATGACTGGAAACCTGTCTCTCCTCTCAAACATTAAAAAATTAAAGGAGGACATGTTTCCTTTAATGGAAATAAAGGAGGATACATCACTGCACAGGAAGAAGTGGGAAATCAGAAAGTTAAGTTTGACAAGGTCAACTACGTTCAACAACTACAAAACAACTTACTTTCTGTATCCTAGATTTGTGACAAAGGTTTCAAGGTGGTCTTTGACAACAAGAAGTGCTACGTGTTGAAAAAGAAATACATTATTCCTGAAGACCAGGTCTTAATATCAGCTTCAAGATACAATGATTTATATGTCTTGAATCTAACAAAGGTCTCAACAACCGATAAACAAGTCCAATGCTTCTTGTCAAAGGCAACTGATAAAGATTCCATCTCCTGGCATAGGAGGATGGGACACATAAATCCAAGGAAGATGAATCATCTCATTCAGAATGATTTGGTCAACGGAGTTAATGTTAAAAACTTTCAACTTCCTGATTTATGTGTCGCATGTAAGAAGGGGAAATAGACCAAGAAGTCTCACAAGGCAAAGAATTTTAACTCTATTGAATTGCCTCTTGAACTTCTACATATGGATCTATTCGGTCCAGTGAGCACCAAGAGTATTGCTGGGGATCTGTACTGTTATGTAGTCACCAATGACTACTCCAGATTCTCTTGGGTGATGTTTTAGAAATCTAAATCAGAATCATTTGATTCGTTCAAACAACTTGTGACCACTTTGGAATCTCTATACAAGTTAAAGGTACGTCAGATCCGCACAGACAACAGGACAGAGTTCAAGAATCAGTGGATGGAGGCATTCTGCAAAGAAAAGGGAATTGTACATTAGTTCACATCTGCCTACACTCCACAGATGAACAGGGTTGCTAAAAGGAAAAACAGAAGCTTGATAGAGACTGCCAGGACGATGCTAGCAGAGTCGAAACTGCCTATTCAATTCTGGAATGAGGCAGTGGCCAATGCATGTTACACTTTGAATCGAGTCTTGGTGGTTAAACGACATGGAAAAACGTGTTATGAGTTTCTACAACGACGTAAACCTAATCTGGAGTACCTCGAACTGTTTGGGGCACCATGTACGTTGCTGAAGAAACATCAATCAGGCAAGTTTAGTGAAAAGGCTGACGAAGGAATTTTTCTAGGATACAACATACCGAATAAGAGGGTTTACAATAACTCAACTGGTCAAGTAGAAGTGTGGTGCAACGTCAATGTTCAGAGTTATACCACCCCTCCTGCAGGAAAAGGACCAGCCTTCTTTTTTGATTATGTTGGATTCTTCAAGTCCTTCAACATTCCTCTTACACCTTCTGATGATGAGCTATCTACAAAGATGATGTATGATGTCCTAAACACACCGCCCCTAGACTCGACAGCATCTGGTTCATAAGGCCAATCTTCTAGCAGCTCAAGGGGAGTACCAGGAGTTAGTGACTCCTCCTTTGATGATGAAGATGTGGAGAATGTTCAGGTGGAAAACGAGTAACAGGTTCCTGCTACAACTAGTACACATGCATCCGATGTTGATACATCTGACACTTCGGAACCTCAAACTCCAACAGCTACAGATTCTGACTCTAGAACGCACAATCTAGGTTAGGATGTAGTTGTTCCTACCACTCCCGAGTCGCGACTTAATGTTTATAATCCTCTGGACAATGTCATAGGGGATGTACAACCGGGATTACAGACATGAAATCAGCTATATTCAGCAGATTATGCCTCAGTCATGGAAAAAGGATACCTTCACGATGGATCTTATCGATGTTTTGTGTCTCAATTTGAGCCAAAATATGTAAGTGACGCCTTGAACGATGAGGCTTGCATGAGTGCCATGCAAGAAGAACTTCTTCAATTCAAGAAGTTAGGTGTGTGGACTCTGGTGGATAGACCTAAAGGTACTAAGGTCATTGGCACTAAATGGGTCTTGAAGTGCAAGAAGGATGACCAAGGGTTCATCATCAGGAACAAGGCTCGACTTGTAGTTCAAGGATTTCGACAGGTTGAGGGTATTGATTACAACGAAGTGTTTGAACCCGTGGCAAGAATGGAAGCCATCCATATCTTCCTAGCCTATGCATCTTATATGAAGATTAAAGTATATCAACTTGATATGAAGAGTGCATTCCTTCATGGTGAAATCCGAGAGACAGTGTATGTCAGTCAACCCGAGGTATTTGAGGATCCGTATCATCGTGACAGAGTTTACAAGCTAGACAAGGCTCCATACGGGCTTCATAAAGCCCCAAAGCATGGTACGAGAAACTCTCAACTCATGTTGTGAAACACGGGTTTCAAAGAGGAGTGATTGATTGTACACTGTTTATAAAAGAAAAAGATGGTGACTTGCTGCTTGTACAGATCTACGTTGATGACATAATCATCGGATCCAAAAACGAAGAGTTATGTAAAGAATTTGAAGCAGTAATGAAAGCAGAGTTCGAAATGAGTGCAATGGGAGAAATGAAGTTCTACTGCTAGTTCCTTCCGTAAGGAACTTAGCTTCTAAGAACTCAGCCTTCTTGGCAACAAACTCCTTTTGTTCCAATGGATCATAGAAATAATATCCCATAGAATCTCTGGGATATCCAATGAAAATACACTTTTGTAAACCATATTGTAGGTGATCCATTTAACATGGTTTGCAAATCAATTTACCCTACTTGCACACACATGTGAGTTTTCCAACATAAGTGGTTAGGTGTTAGAACCCTTGAAAGATTAACATTTAGTCTTTTATTGTATATTTTATATTTTGTACTAGTATAGGGACTAGTTTTGTAATAGTTAGTTCCTTAGTTTCTAGTATAAATAGCTTAGACTAGAGAGTGAGTTGCAGAGTTGCTAAGTAGTTATTGAAAGATTGTGTGCTTGA
>BJCM01210578.1:0-33521 GCA_018326385.1 Flaveria bidentis
TCCTACAACTTAGAGATGAGATCTGATCTTGAGTCCTTGAATATCTTAAAATCTGATTTCAAAAAGGCTGAAAATGATTATAAGTTAAAGATAGAGGACTTAGAGAAAACCATTTCAGCTCTTAAACATGAGCACACCAATTATAGGACTCAGATCAAGGATCTCATAACCAAGTTGACTGAATGCCAGGCTAAGCTTGTGATCAGCAAAGCCAGGGCAAAAATATGTATTATTGAATAAGAGAACTTCAAGAACATGATATCCTCATCCTTTCATGCAAAAGTTTGTTATTAGAATAAGCAGGGACTGGGATCTTGTGAGATAGCTCCTCCACACATAGTCTTGTCTATAAAATATCCTAGGTGTGGAACTTGTGAAGAGGAGCTTCCCCTCATAGACCCCTTGACTGAATAGAATGAAGAGGAGATGATGAAGAATGGCTCTGAGAGGAGTGAAGAAGAGCATTCTAAGAAGGGTCATCATCCCTCTAAGGAGAGTAAAGCTTTTGCGATGACTAAGTCCAAGAGAAAAAACTTGATCAGAAAGAGCAAGAGAAAGGAAAAGAAGGTTCAAGAGATCATGGCCACCTTCAATTCTACACAGAAACAATTCTTTATTTCTGCAGGATTGGAAGTGGTTAAAGTTGAGGACACAAACTTGAAGTCCAACAACAAGAGTTCTAGTTCTTGTCCAAATCATCCCATTATCAAGAATAATGCTGATAAGTTGTGCACCACTATTGTACAGCATGAACCATCAAGCTCCAAAATTAGTTCTAACCCCACAAGAATTGCCATATCATCAGAGAAGATGAAGATGGAGAGTGAAAGTGATCAAGTTTAGCTTTGTTCTCAGAAGAAGACTCCTAGAAGTAAGAAAATGGATTTTTTTATGTGTGGGAGTACATCTCACCTTGCTAAAAATTGTTTTTACAATCCAAAGAGTACTATCCACATAACAAAGAAAGAAACTTCTAAGAGTCTGGATAGGAAGAAGAAATCTTCGGAAGGAAAATATGTTTCCTTCGAAAGCTCCAAAATGAAGAAGAAGAAGACAAGTGGAAACTTGCCTTGGGAAGAAACTTTGGTCTCGGAAGGAAGGAATACTTCCAAAGTACTGAAGCCTACTGTAGTAAAAGCAAGATCTTCCGAAGGCCTTGACATCAAAACTTCTGAAGTCAACAAAACTTCCAAAGTATTGAAGGTCAAGTCTAAACTTCCAAAGGTGGTGTGGAAGTCAAAGAAAAACTAAGTGACTGAGAGTTCTTCATCAACTTCAACAAACGTTCCCTCCATCATGACTATAGGAGCAATTACTACTGCATTGTCTTCAACTTCTTTTGATAAGCCCAAGACCAATGAGGCTTGGGTTTCCACATGTAACTAACCATCTCTTTTATGCAGGAACAACTCAAGACAAACAAGAATGTATGGATTATTGACAACGGTTGTTCCAGGCACATGATAGGAAATAGGTCACAACTCCAAATGTTTGAAAAAATTAGTGGAGGACCAGTTGCTTTTGGAGGAGATGCTAGAGGTTGCGTTATAGGAAGGGGCAAGGTCAAATGGAAAGCTCAGCATTGAAAAGGTAAAATTTGTCAAAGAGCTTGGGTACAATCTTTTGAGTATATCCCAATTTTGTGATCAGCTTCATAACATGCTCTTTACTTAGCATGAGTGAATTGTTCTCAAGCCTAGGGTGGTCATTCCTCATTAGCATATTCTTCTCAAAGCTCCCAAGAGAGGGAACATGTACAAGATGGATTTGCAAAAAACATCTCCCTTAGGAGAAGTTTCATGCTTTCTATCAAAAGCAAATAGTGATGAGTCTTTCCTCTACCATAAAAGAATGTGCCATGTAAACTTTAAAAACATGAATAAACTTATGAAAAATTATTTGGTAACTAGAGTGCCAAAGAAAGAGTTTACAAGTGATAATCATTGTGTGGCATACCTAAAAGGGAAGCAACACAAAGTATCTCACATTTCAAAGGAAATAAACTCCATCACTACTCCCCTACACTTGTTACATATGGATATCTTTGGCCCCACCAATGTAATGAGTCTAGAAAGGACCTCTTACTGTTTAGTGATCACAAATGACTTTACAAGGTTCACTTGGGTCTTCTTCCTTAGATCTAAGGATGAGACTTCTGAGATTTTGAAGAATTTCACCTTAAAGATTAAGAATCAATGTGATCACAATGTCAAAACTATAAGATATGATCATGGAACCAAATTCAAGAACAAAATCCTTGATACATTTTATGCTGAAACGGTATTACAAGACAATATAGTGCTCCCAGGACTCCTCAGCAAAATGGTGTTGCTTAGAAAAGAAACATGACACTTATTAAAGCTACAAGAACCATGTTGTCTGACTCTAAACTGCCCATCACCTTCTGGGCAGAGGCAGTCAACACTGCTTGCTATATGCAAAACAGAGCTTTAGTGGTTATGACTCATGGTAAGACTCCTTATGAACTTTGGCACAAGAGGAAGCCTTTCATTGATTTTCTCAGGTCATTTGGAAGTCCTTGCACCATCTTGAATACCAAAGATCAAATTGCCAAGTTTGTTGAGAAATTAGATGATGGACACTTAATTGGATACTCTTCCCAAGCTAAGGCTTATATAGTATACAATCTCATGACTAGGGTAATTGAAGAGTCAGCCAATGTGACTTTCAATGAGCACACTCCTAGTGTGAAAGGTTTTGGTCCTGATTGGCTATTTGGTCTACATTTAGTTACCAACTGTTTTAACAAATCTTATGAGCTAAGATTTGAGCTAAGAATACCTTCAAGCTACACATCTTCAGCTCCAGTGATAACCAATCTTGCAAATTAAGCTTCTATCAACACATCAATGACAAATCATGTTGATGCTTCTAGAGTGCCTTAAAATTTCAGCTTAGAGGCACATAACTCATAAGAAGAAGCTTCAAATGTTAGAGAGCATTGTGGTGGTGACAGTGATCTGGAATTTCTTGATGCTAATAACCACTCCATTGATGAAAACATCAATGATGTCACACACTTATTGGATCAAGTTAATCTTGATAAGTGTGCTGATGTGGAGAGTGAATCCTCATTGCCAGATCAAAATTTCTCTAATTTAGATCTGTCTAAGCAACTTGTTGTGATCCCTCAGCTAAGGATCCACAAGTCACACCCTTCCACAAACATCATTGGAGATGTTGATACATGGGTAAGAACAAGAGGACAAACCCATGATCTAAATGTTTATGTTCACTCTTGTTTCTTGTCTAGATAGAGGCAAATAAAATTGATGAGACTCTAAAGGACGGAAGTTGGTTTGAAGCTATGCAAAAAGAGCTGCTTCAATTCAAAATGTAGAAGGTTTGGAACCTATGTCCTCTTCCTCATGGAAAGACTTCTATAGGAACCAAATGGGTGTTTAGAAATAAGAAGGACGATAGATGACTTGTCATCAAGAACAAGGCCAGACTAGTTGTTCAATGATATACTAAAGAAGAAGGAATTGGCAACACAAATGTCTTTGCTCTTGTAGCAAGACTTGAAGCTGTCAGGATATTTCTAGCTTTTGTTGCATCCAAGAACTTCTAGGTTTACCAGCTTGATGTCAAGTGTGCTTTTCTTTATGGGGTGATTGATGAAGAGGTTGCTTAGACACCCATAGCCAGAAACCACTCCCTTGGACCTGATCTTAAGGGGGAGTGTGTTGATGAACATCTCTTAAGGGCAATGATTGGGACTCTTATGTACCTCACAACTAGCTGGCTTGATATCATGTTTGCTATATGTATCTATGCAACATATCAAGCTAACCCCAAGATGTCATACCTAATCACTATCAAAAGAATCCTAAGATATCACAAAGGTGCTCTATCACTTGGCCTTTGGTACCCAAAGAACTCTGACTTTAATCTGTATGCTTATACAAATAGTGAATATGGTGGTTGCAACATGACTACAAAGTCTACATCAGGGGGATGTCAATTTCTGGGTGGAAAGATAGTGTAGGATCGGTTTATGTCACTAAACACTTGGTTTTTCTCTCAAACTCACTTAAACTACACTCGGATGAAGCCAGGTCTCTAAGAGTTAATAATAATATAATAAGTAATAATGAACATAGAAAGATAATTTTCAAGGTACTTGCATATATTTATTCTCAACTCAAAGTGTTACAAGACTCTTACAAGCATATGACATGAGTTACAATGAGAAACTATATATAATACTACCTACAGCCGGATATACTTTGATACCAGCTGGAATCCTTTAACTAAAGCAAATACTACAAAGCTATAGTTTAATGTATCTTAGATAATGTATTATCTAAGATATTTTAGTCATGACATGTCCATGACTTACCTTTTGTCACCAACTAAAGTTGACAACTATACTAACAAATAAAGTTGAACAATGGAATAAAGTATGGTCAACTACATGTCCTTTTGAGAAAATGTCATGCAGTATCAGAGGTCTATAACGGAGTGTCAGAGACACCATACTTATGTCCATTGGTTCATAGTAGGTAATTCCGAAGGTTAACTAGCTTCGGAAGAACTTGTTCTTCTGAAGCCACTTATTCTACGGAAGTGGCTACTTTTTCCGAGGCTTATACTCACGCAGTTATGATGAAGCAGAATCTCAACTCAAAGTTTACAAGAATCTTTCAAGCATACTACAAGAGTTACAATGAAAAACTATATATACTACTACCTACAGCCAGATATACTTTGATACTAGCTCGAATCCTATAACTAAAGCAAATACTACAAAGCTATAGTTAAGGTATCTTAGATAATGTATTATCTAAGATATGGAAGTCATGACATGTCAATGACTTACCTTTTGTCACCAACTAATGTTGGCAATTATGCTAACAATTAAAGGTAAATAGTAGAATAAAGTATGGTCAACTACATGGCTTTTAAGAAAACGCCATGCAGTATATCAGAGGTTTGCAGCAGAGTATCAGAGACACCATACTTATGTCCACTGGTTCATAGTAGTGTCTTCTGAAGAGTAGTTGGCTTCGAAAGAACAAGTTCTTCCAAAGCCACTTATACTTCAGAAGAGGCTACTTATTTTGATACTTGAGGACTTCTTCTTTTCTTCATACTTTGGAAGTTTTCTTCTGATCTTTTCTTCTCAGACTTGATCTTCAAAAGTGAATACTTTGACTTCAGAAGTAGAGTTTGTCTTCGGAAGTTGATCTTGCACTTTGTCTTCGAAATAACTATATTTCCTTCAGAAGTTCCATATTTAGCTTCGGAAGCCTTTTATTAGGTACACCAAAATAGTCTAAGTGATTTGGTTTTGGTTGCACCTTCCTTCTTCTTGATCCAATAAACTCTCCCTAGGCTGATGCTACCAAAACCTCACTTGTTTTAGCTTCTCAAAACTTTCAACACCAGGGAATGCAGATATTTATCTGTTTCTTTGTTCTTCCTAGAGGTGGTGCTAAGAACTTTGTACAGATCATTAGTTGACAGGAGATCCAGTCTGTCACTCTGAATGATGTGCACCCTTACTAGGACCCTATGAAGAGAGTTAGTTGACGGGAGCTGTAATCATACTCCCATCTAACTATGGGTTCTAATTCGGGACCTTCCACCATCTGTAGAAAGGTTGTGCCTTTGGTGGTTGATCTTTCCTTATCTTCCTTCTCTCTCAGTTTCAACTCCTCTTCAATCTTTGCTCTTGTGGTTAACTCAGCAAGATGATGGCTGCTAAGATGACTTCTGATGTGAGCAGCATTCTCGGAGTTGGAGGTATTGGAGAATGGTTTCTCTGATAACTCTGCAATGTCAAATCTGCTAGAGTGTAATAGTGAGGAGACATTCAGCCTGTTGCTTTCACCATTCTCTCTCTCCATAAAAAAGTTATGAGAGGCATCATCCAACCTCCACTGGATGATTTTCTTTCTTGGCACAAGGGGCTGGCTAGGAATCTTGTACCCTTTCTTTGTATGTAGTAGAGTCACCAGCTTTCTTCTTAGTTTCTTCTCTTCATCTTTTAAGGAGTCAGAGTTGATTTCAAGAAGTCTAGCAGCATGGTCCAGTGTTCCTCTGGACAGATCAAGAAATTTATCTCTTGTGAAGGAACATGAAGATCCATAAACATAAGTTAGTTTAACAGAATCTTCTTCACAAGAGATGTCGCTCAAGGTTATGCAATTAGTGAGCCTTGTCTTGATTGCCTTGAATTCTTATAAGGAGAGATGTTTGGAAGGCTGAGAGGATGGTTTGGAAGGTTGTGGTGTAGTGGTTCTAGAGAGTGTTTTGGGTTGGAGGATGGGTAGGTTGGGTGGTTGAGGTGAGCAAGTAGGTAAGGATAATGTTGTGGGTTCGGGTGTGTAGGGTTTAGTTTTTATGGGGAATGGAGAGGGAATTGGTTCAGGTTGGGGTTGAGTGGTTGGCTTGAAGATCATCCCTTGTACCCTTCTATACATCTCTTTCCTTTTGCCCATACGAATGTCAGCCTTGATTTCAGTGATAATTCGTTGGAGTGTCTTTTCTGACATGGGTCCCACCTTCCTGCCAGAGAAGCCGTGATCCCTGAGATAGTCTTTCATCTAGGCTTTCTCACCTATCTTCTTGGTTGTAGTGACCCTAGCTTCTTCTTCTTTCTTTTTCTTTTCCCTCAACTTCTCTCTTGTGGCTCTCTTTCTCTCTTTCTCCAGTTGATCCTACTCTTTGTTGAAGAGCCATAGGATCGTATCATCATTTTCTGGAGATAGTTCTAGAAGAGAGAAACCTTAGGAGGTTAGGAAAGCTATCCTTTCCCTTCGGAGCTACATGTCAGCTTCCCTCTTTTCTCTTTCTCTTTCTTCCTCTAAGGCCAACCGTGCTGCTTCCTTCTATTGTTCATTCTGCAGCCTAGTTGCCTATTCTAGCTCTACCAACTCCTCTAATGGTAGCAGGAGTATGTCTTCATTAGCAGCTCCAAGCTTGATGAGCTGGTCAATGATCTCTACCCTTTTCTTGTTGTTGACTGCCGCCTGGTTAGCTGCAGCTGCTTTGGAACTGGTAGCTAACAACTTTCCAGTTAGAAGTCTACCTTTTCTTTTAAGCTTTTTAATCATGTCCTCCTCTTGAAGCTCTTACGCAGTCCTTTTCTTCTTTCCTTTGTCATATTTTTTAGGTGCTTGACTTTGGTGGTTCTTGGAAGGAGGATTTAGATTGTAAGAGAGGTAGTGAAGGTGTTTGAGCTAGAGGTTGATTAAGAAAGTCCTCACTATTCACCTCAGATGCCAGCTCTTGAATTGCATCTGTGATGATTAGATCTTCGGAAAATAAGAACAGTCCTTCCACAGCTTCCATTTCAGCTTCGAAAGATTTAGTTTGTTCTTCCGAGGCTTTGACTTCAACTTTGGAAGTTAGAGGGAGTGCAGTATCTATCCCAACTGTTTTGATTGTTGGGCCATCAGTCCTCATTTCCCCTTTGAATTTAATCTCAGGTTCCATTTGGACTTTAGGTTGACCAACTTCTTCTACAGTGGTAGAAGGTGCACTTATCCTCTGAAGCTCTTTAGATCTAAATTACATCATAGCCGTATCAGGGCTTGGCTGATCTAGAGAGGAACTCAATAGGAACTTGGAGAAGAGCCTATAGAGATCTCTGAGCATCCTTGGGTCTATCTACAGTACAACTTGGGATGGCTCAGGAAAAGTAGTTGCAGTAGGAGCCGAATATTTTGAAGTTGAAGTTTTGCTCAGTGGTTCCTTAGATGTTTGTCTCTGAACACTCTCCCCCTTTTTGGTAGCATCATCTTGAGAGCTATTTAAGCTGGAGGAAAAGGTCAAGGAGACCTGAATGGTACATGCCTAACAGATCTCTCAATCTGTTTCTTAGCTAGTTGAGCCTTGAGACTGTTAATCTGAAGTTGTTGAGTGGTAGACCTATCCTCTAAAATCCTAACCTTGGATTCAAGATTTGAGACTTTAGATAGTAGGTCTTTGATGATGAATTGAATTCTCCCCTCATATTCGTTTGAAGAATCATAGGGAGATGAGGTAACATACTTGGCATATTCATCCTCACCACCAGATGTGGTTTCTTGGCACCCTAGTTTCCCTTGCTTAATGATGTCTCTTTCAGAGTCATCAAAAGGCATGGTTGCCACATATTCAGTCTCAGATATGTTACCACTATCCAAAAGGTCCATTGAGGCATCTTCTGTAGTGGCAACTGAATCTCCATGAGTCCCCTCCACATCAGTGGCATTCACCTCAATAAAGGTTTGCTAATGAGGGCTAGAGATAAGAGGTCTCTCTAGGCTTTATTGATCTTTGAGAGAGTGTTGTAGATCAACTTCATTTCCATGGAGAGACATAATCTCTTCATCAGTTTTAAAGAGAAGGTCAGTAAAAGATAGAGAGGTTAAACTTATTGACCCGGGACCTTGATCAATGTCTACAGGCATTAAGCCTATGGTGGGGTTGTCCCTTTTTGGCTGCTCAGAGGAGTATGGATACTCACCCTTAGGCTTTCAGTTTGGGTTTCGGGCTCATGGGTTTGAGATTAAGGAGACTCAAGACCCATATTGAGGTCAAATGTGAAGGTTGGTGAGACCTCAGACTGAGTGGGAGCCCATTGTTCTACTCTAGTCTTTTTGGATTGAACAGGAGGAGCTTGTTCAATCAGAGAAGATTGAACAAGGGTTCGTTTAGTGCATCTATGATGTGTGATGGTAATGTCATGAGAAGGTAGGTTTGGCAATGTGATGGCAGTTGCTAGTGTGGGTTCATCAGCTGTGGGGTTAACAGGGATGTAACTAGGAGCTATTTGCTCAGTCAAATCTGGAAGTAGAGCAGTGTATCTTCCAGTGAAATTGGTGGACACTTTCTTCAAAGTCTTGAAGATAGTAGGCCTTATGTGAGGGACAGTCAGAACAGCTGCACAGGCAAGCTGACTCTGGTCCAGTTCATAGTTGAATATTTGCTGGAGAAATCTGGGATACATGAAGAATGTTTCCCGCCAGATATTTCCAATGAGATCAGTTAGCACAAATCTTGAGTAGTTGAATCTAAGGCTTCTCATCATTCCATGAACTAGGCATCCTAGTTCATATGGAATTTGATCCCATCCCCTAGATTTATTGGACAGGCAATGAAGAATGACATGCAGCAGGAACTTCCAATTGTATATGTAACACCCGGTTATTTTCCTTTCAAACCAAAGAAGAAGAAAAAGAAAGAAACGAAATAAAGTCCAAAGTTAAGGGACCAATCTTGCCAAAAGGAAGAAAAAGCTTGGAAGAGTGGGTAAAAAGGGAATGGTAGCCCATTCCCCTCTCCCATTCACCATTTCATTCGGTTCAAGAGAGAGAAAGGGGAAAAGAGTTGGAGCTTAGGGTTTTTGAAGAATCAAGGTGCAAAAGTCGAAGTCAAGCGGGTTTGTAGGAAGCTCTACTCGAAGAGGCTGTTAATGTGAGTTTTAGGACCCCTCTTTTACACATTTTTTGACTGATTTTGGGGTTGGAACACATCTGAAACCATTTTGGTTGTGTGGGGTGTTAAACTCGTATGTGTATGTGTATGTGTATGATTCAGGTGGGGTTTGATTTCATGCTTGGTTGTGCTTGAATGGTGTTGTGGTAGGTGTTTCTAAGGTTTAGTATGGTTGATTTGAGCTTAGAACAGGTTTGAGAGGGTTTGGAGGCCGAAAACTGCAGTTCAAGTTCAAAGATGACTGCATTCTGCATCAGCTAGGGCTCATGCGACTGGAAGCCATGCGACCGAATGGCATGCGACTGGAGACCATATGGCCGAAAGGCATTCAACTGAGGTCCATGTGTATGGATGCCATGCGACTGAGGTTCATACGCATGGAAGTAATTCGACTGAAGGCCATGCGCCTGAATGTTATACGACTAAGGTCCATGTGCCTGAATGCCATGCGACTAAGGTTCATACGCATGAAAGTTATGCGACTGAAGGCTATGCGACTAGGAGCCCATTCGCCTAAGTGTTAATTCTTCCGTAGTGTCCATTCGCCTAAGTATTCTCATGCGCCTGGAAGACCATGCGACTGAGTGGTGTCCATACGCCCAAATAGGGCTCATGTGCCCAAAGGAACATAGTTTACTTTCTGATTTTCGGGGAATGTGTAGATGTAGGCTTTGACTTGGGAGATTCCCGGGGATTCATGTAAGTTGACTTTTGAGGCCATATATGATATGTTTGGCATTTATGCCAATCTAGGAATGTTGCTTATGCATATATGATGTATGTTGTGTATGTATGATGGTGCCTTGTATGGAAATGTTTGTATCTTTAAGTTGATATTCCTTATTATGTATGATTATTTTCTCGTGGCTTTACGTTGAATGTTAATGAATGAAATAAAAGTATTATGTAACGTAAAGTGGAAGATAATGAAAAGAGAAACGAGATGAAAGAATGCATGCATTAATGAACGAATAAATGTAAGAAAGGCTTGCAAGAAAATGTATGGAGGTTCACACCCAATGAAGGATGTTAGCTCAACCGTGTGCGGGTTTGCTACCCTAGAAGGATGCACACTAGGGCTTGATCCATGTGATTAAGCAAATGTATGGAGGTTCGCACCCAATGAGGAGTGTCAACTCAATTGTGTGCAGGTTAAATACCCCATGAGGATGCACATAGGGGTTTAATCTTTTTGATTGACCATATGTATGGGGTCCTTGTCGCTTAACCCTAGATGAATTGCTTGGTGCTCTAGAGGGGGTTTAAGCACATGATAGGACCTACATGGAAACGAAAGATAATAAATGTACCAAATAAACGATGATGAAGATAATAAGTATTATCTATGTCTACATACGATGTGGGATCACGTTCTAAAGCCTGGTATGTTTTGAAAGAAAGTAAAGAACGGTTTAAAACAAAAGATAAAGTATGTTTTATTATCAAACTAGAACTCACTCAGCAACGCTGACTTTTATGTGTTTCCAGTTGGCAGGTAAAGGTTGTTGAGGATGGCACGGGGCGGTTACTCGGCTTATTTTGGATGGCATACATTTTTATAATGCTTTTGTGATGTAATGCAACAAGTATTTTGTAATTCGATAATGATGTATTATTTTGCAAAAGCTTTTATAATGGAATGAAAAGTTTGTTTTAATGTTTTTGTGCAATGTTTTCTTTACGCCAATGAAAATATATGTTTTTATGTGCGATGATTCACTAGTTATAAGCGTCCCGGGAACGGGGCCTTCCAAGTTGGTATCAGAGCCAAAGTTTGAGTGAAACAGGTAAAATTTCAAATAAACCTAAACTTAAACTGAAAATGGGACGGAAGGGGATGGGATGCCAGTCTGAGTAGCTACGTGTCATGAGGTATTTTCTTAATGTTAACCGGTATTATGTGATCATGTTACGTAGTCATTGTGATGTTTGTAGATTTAGATAATAATGTAGTCAAGACAGTTAATTTTTGGGGTATGAAGAGTATAGTAAGTGGATAATCATAACTGGCCACTATAATTAGGGACTTACTATACTTGACATAAACTAAGTTGTTCCCTTGAATGACCGTGTTGGTGTTTGAATCTTTCAGTGTGTGTTAGAGGATAGCAGGTGGTAAATCATTTAAAGCTTTGAGGGGTGGAGGTTGTGGTGGACTGGGTGCTGAAGCGCGCCCCAAAAGAGGAAGGCCTAGAGTTGAAAAGGTGGTTCATGAAGAACCCAAGACCCCTCATCCAGAGGGTGGAGATGAGAGCGCCAATTTGAGAGCCTCAATAAAGGAGGCTGTTGTGGAAGAAGTTCATCAGGTCATGCAGACGATCTTACCGTGTGTGGTGACTAAAGTAATAAAGGATGTAAGGGAAGGAAAAAGGAAAGAGAGGAATTTGTCCACAGGAGGACGGGAGTAACCAGAGCCGAAAACGGTTCTCTCCGGTGATGAAGAGGAGGAAGAAGAAGAGGCTACGGCGGAGGCGGCACGAGGCTGTAACTATGGGGCATTTCAAAGGTGTAAGCCCCCTACTTTTGATGGTAATGGCACTGCTGTTGCTGCTCACCGATGGGTGAGGGAAATGGAAGTTGTTCTGAATATCAATGAGTGCCGAAAAGCCCAGAAGGTAAAGTTTGCTGCCTACTCATTTGTGGACTCGGCTCTGTGTTGGTGGGACAATATTTTCCAAGCCGAGGGTAGTCGGGCAATTCGGAGAATGAGGTGGTTTGAGTTGAAGAATCTGGTAATTGAGGAGTTCTATCCTCACCGGGAGATGGATAAGGTGGAAAGGGAATTCCTGCAGGTAGAGGCGGGAACAATGACACATCAACAATACACCACCAAATTCAATGAGATGGCACGGCTGGTGCCGGATCAAGTGATGCCTCTGTCATGGAAGATCAAGAGGTATACTTAGGGCTTGTCGGCGGATATCCGTAGGCACATGATCGATTCCCGACCGAGCACGTTTAGGTCGGCGGTTGATTTGGCAGGAAGGTTATATGATGAACGAGAGGTGGTGGTGGTTGTGGCACGCAAGAAGGGTGGTAGTGGTCGGAGTTAGAATGGGAAAAGATTTGGTCAGGGAGGTGCCCCAACAAGCAACAAAAGTGCATGGGTGGATGAACGTCAGGTGGTCACATCCGGTGTGGGATCGAAGAGGTGTGGCAAGTTTGGGAAGGAGCACACTGGTGAATGTAGGTTTGGATCAAACATGTGCTTCAAGTGTGGGAAGCCAGGTCATATGGCGAGGGAATGCAAAGCAGGGAGATGTTTCAACTGTGGCGCGGAAGGCCACATGAGTAGGGACTGCAAGAAGCTGAGGGCTGATGGTTCGGGGCTGAAGAAGACTGGGGGAGAAGGACAGAGGGCAAGCGCCAGAGCGTTTATGATGACGCAGGAGGAGGCTAGGACGGACCCTGATGTTGGGTCAGGTACGTTTTTAGTAAACCAAACTTTAGCCTCTGTATTATTTGATTTTGGTGCCAGTAGTAGGAGTGTTGATACGCCCTTTGATGTAGAAACTGCCATAGGAGAGTCTACCAGGATTTCTGAGATGATAGAAGGCTGTGACGTGGAATTAGAAGGTCATAAGTTTCCTGTTAGACCCTTTGTGAGGACCTTAGGTGGTTTCGATGTAGTTCTTGGGATGGATTGGTTGGCGGATTACGAGGCGAACATTGTGTGTCGCAAGAAGATGATTCGGTTGACAACGCCTGATGGGAGTATGGTGATTTATGGTAATTGAGTCACTACGATCCCGAGAGTGATTTCGATGGCGGTGGCGGGAAAGTGCATGAGGCGTGGATGTAGTGCCTACTTGGCCTATGTAAAGGATGTGGATACAATAACCCCACAACTATCTGATGTACTAGTTGTGTGTGACTTTCCAGATGTATTTCCCAAAGACTTACTAGGAGTGCCACCTGAAGGAGAGATCGAGTTTTCAGATTAATTTGATACCAGGTGCCCAACCTGTTGCCAAGGCACCGTATCATTTGGCTCCGACTGAGATGAAAGAGTTGATGGAGCAATTGCAAGAGCTGCTTGATAACGGGTATATTAGACCGAGTATCTCTCCTTGGGGTTCTCCAATCTTATTCATAAAGAAGAAAGACGGTAGCATAAGGATGTGTATAGACTACCGTGAGCTGAACAAGTTGACGGTGAAGAATCAGTACCCATTACCGAGGATTGATGATTTTTTTTATCAGCTTCAAGGTGCCAGTTGGTTTTCAAGGATAGATCTTCAATCTGGCTACCATCAGCTAAAGGTGAAAGAGCATGATATTCCTAAAACAGCTTTTCGCACGCGTTATGGTCACTACAAGTTCCTCATTATGTCATTTGGGTTGACCAACAGGCCAGCTGCTTTTATGGACTTGTTGAACCGAGTGTGTTGGCCAATGTTGGATAAATCAGTGATTGTGTTAATCGATGATATCCTGATTTATTCGAAGAGCGAGATAGAGCATGCTGGTCACATTCGAGAGGTGTTGGAGACATTGAGAAGGGAGAAGATGTATGCCAAGTTCTCCAAATGCGCGTTCTGGTTGTGCGAGGTTCAGTTCTTGGGTCACGTGGTGAATCCTGTAGGGATTATGGTGGATCTGGCAAAGGTGGAGGCGGTGATGCAATGGAAGTCTCCAAAGACGCCATCTGAGATTCATAGTTTCTTGGGTTTGGCGGGCTATTACCGAAGGTTTATTCAAGATTTCTCTAAGATTGCTTCTCCACTAACCAAGCTGACCCAGAAGGATGTAAAGTGTGTATGGGGTCAAGCTCAAGAGAAGGCATTCGAGGAGTTAAAGTCGAGGTTGACTCAAGCTCCTGTCTTGTCATTACCCTAAGGAAGTGAAGATCTGGTGGTTTATTCTGATGCTTCCTACTCGGGGTTGGGGTGTTGTTATTGCGGAGAGGAAAAGTTATAGCCTACGCATCCCGACAGTTGAAAGTTCATGAGGTTAACTATCCTACTCAAGACTTGGAACTAGCAGTTGTGGTCTTTGCGTTGAAGATTTGGAGGCACTACCTATACGGGACGAAGTGCACCATATTCACTAACCACAAGATCCTGAAGTACTTCTTCGAGCAGAAGGAACTGAACATGAGGCAAATGAGATGGTTAGAGCTCATAAAAGACTATGATTATGAGATCCATTCCCATCCGGGCAAAGCCAATGTCATGGCGGATGCCCTTAGCCGAAAGGAGAGACCCGAGTTGATTCGGGTGAAAGCTTACCAGTTGATCATGACCTCTGATGTGATGAAGCAAGTCAAGGAGTTCCAAGATGAGGCGTTGAAAGAAGATCATCATAACTCAGAAAGAATGTGAGGTATGGTCACGGAGTTGGGAGAAAACACACTCGGTGTTAGAACCCGACTCGGACAAATGTGGATTCCTTTTTTTGGGGATATACACGTGAAGATCATGGATGTAGCTCACAAGACTCGGTACTCTATTCATCCCGGTGCTACAAAGATGTATCAAGACATGAAGAAAGATTATTGGTGGCCGGGTATGAAGCGTGATATGGTGGAGTATGTGAGTAAATGCCTTACTTGTTTACAAGTGAAGGCCGAGCACAAAAACCATATAGAAAGATCCAACCATTGGACATACAGGAATGAAAGTGGGAGCACATCGCCATGGATTTTATTACGAAGCTACCGCGTACCATGAAAGGGTATGATCCTATATGGGTGATCGTCGATCGTTTGACGAAGAGTACTCACTTCCTACCGATTCGCGAGACATATTCATCCGAGAGGTTGTCGGATCTATTCATTAAAGAGATTGTAACTTGTCATGGTGTACCGGTGTCTATTGTGTCTGATCACGACACTCGGTTTACATCCAAATTTTAGAAGAAATTCCATGATGCTATGGGGACGAGGTTACACATTAGCACGACTTATCATCCTCAGACAGATGGTCAGTCGGAAAGGACCATTCAGACGCTGGAGGATATGCTCCGGGCATGTGTCATAGATTTTGGAGGAAGTTGGGATGACCACTTACTATTAGTTGAGTTCTCATATAACAACAGTTACCATGCCAGTATCGGTGTGCCTCCTTATGAGATGCTATATGGTAGGAGATGCAAAACACCTGTGTGTTGGGGTGATATCGGCCATAAAGAGTTAGGGAGCATCGAAGTGGACGAGGCTACGACTGAGAAGTTAGAAAGGATTAAAGCCTTCATGAAGGCGGCCAAAGATAGACAGAAGTTGTATGCTAATAAACGACGTAGACCGATTGAGTTCCAGGTGGGTGATAGAGTTATGTTGAAAGTCTCACCTTGGAAGGGTATTATTCGATTCCGAAAGCGGGGTAAGCTGAGCCCAAGATATATAGGGCCTTTCTGAATCATTGCACGAGTAGGAGAGGTGGCCTATAGACTGGAGTTGCCAGAGGAGTTAAGTGGAACTCACCCGACATTCCATGTATCTAATCTGAGAAAATGTTTAGAAGACGAGGATATGATTGTCCCACTGGAGGATATCGAGATGGATGAATGGCTTAATTATGTGGAGCAACCAGTGGCGATCATCGACCGTAAAGAGAAGAGATTGAGGAATAAAGTGGTCCCACTTGTGCGCGTACAGTGGAAGCAACAGAAAGGGATCTGAGTCTACGTGGGAGACTAAAAAGGAGATGAGGCAGCATTACTCACAATTGTTTGAGGAAAAACAGGTTTCGGTGACGAAACCTATATAAGGGGGGTGGACTTGTAACACCCGTTTATTTTCATTTAAAACCAAAGAAAGAAGAAAAATAAAGAAAAGAAATAAAGTCCAAAGTTGAGGGACCAATCTTGCCAAAAAGAAGAAAAAGCTTGGAAAAGTGGGTAAAAAGGGAATGACAGCCCATTCCCCTCTCTCATTCACCATTTCATTCGGTTCAAGAGAGAGAGAAGGGGAAAAGAGTTGGAGCTTAGGGTTTTTGAAGAATCAAGGTGCAAAAGTTGAAGTCAAGCGGGTTTCTAGGAAGCTCTACTCGAAGAGGTTGTTAATGTGAATTCTAGGACCCCTCTTTTACACATTTTTACTGATTTTGGGGTTGGAACACATCTGAAACCATTTTAGTTGTGTGTGGTGTTAAACCCGTATGTGTATGTGTATGTGTGTGATTTGGGTGGGGTTTGATTTCGGGCATTTGTGCTTGAATGGTTTTGTGGTAGGTGTTTCTAAGGTTTAGGATGGTTGATTTGAGCTTAGAACAGGTTTGAGAGGGTTTGAAGACCGAAAACTGCAGTTCAGGTTCGAAAAAGACTTCATTCTGCATCAGCTAGGGCTCATGCGACTGGAAGCCATGCGACCGAGTGGCATACAACTGGAGGCCATACGGCCGAAATGCATTCAACTGAGGTCCATGTGTATCATGCGACTGAGGTTCATACGCATGGAAGTCATGCGACTGTAGGCCATGCGCCTGAATGTTATACGACTGAGGTCCATGTGCCTGAATGCTGAAGGCTATGTGACTGGGAGCCCATACACCTAAGTGTTCATTTGTCCATAGTGTCCATTCGCCTAAGTATTCTCATGCGCCTGGAAGGCCATGCGACTAAGTGGTGTCCATATTCCCAAATAGGGGTCATGCGCCCGAAGGAACATAGTTTACATTCTAATTTTCAGGGAATGTGTAGATGTAGGCTTTGACTTGGGAGATTTCTGGGGTTTATGTAAGTTTACTTTTAGGGCCATAGATAATATGTTTGGCATGTATGCTGATGTAGGAATGTTGCTTATGCATGTATGATGTATGTTGTGTATCTATGATGGTGCCTTGTATGGTAATGTTTGTATGCTTATGTTGATGTTCCTTATTATGTATGATTATTTTCTCGTGACTTTATGTTGAATGTTAATGAATGAAATAAAAGTATTATGTAATGTAAAGTGGGAGATAATGAAAAGAGGAACGAGATGAAAGAATGCATGCATTAATAAACGAATAAAAGTAAGAAAGGCTTGCAAGCAAATGTATGGAGGTTCACACCCAATGAAGGGTGTTAGCTCAACCGAGTGTGGGTCAGCTACCCCAGAAAGATGCACACTGGGGCTTGATCCGTGTGATTTAGCAAATGTATGGAGGTTCACACCCAATAAGGGGTGTCAGCTCAACTGTGTGTGGGTTAAATACCCCATAAGGATGCACACATGGGATCAATCTTTGTAATTGACCATATGTATGGGGTCCTTGTCGCTTAACCCTAGATGAATTGTTTGGTGCTCTAGAGGGGGGTTAAGCACATGACAAGACCTAGATGGAAACAAAAGATAATAAATGTATGAAATGAACGATGATGAAGATAATAACTATTGTCTATGTGTACGTACGATTTGTGATCATGAACGATAATAAATGTACGAAATAAACGAAAGATAAAGTATGTTTTATTATAAAACTAGAACTCACTCAGCAACGCTGACTTTTATGTGTTTCCAGTTGGTAGGTAAAGGTTGTTGTGGATTGCATGGGGCGGCTACTCGGCTCAATTTGGATGGCATCCATTATTATAATGCTTTTGTGATATAATGCAACAAGTATTTTGTAATTCGATAATGATGTATTATTTTGCAAAAGCTTTTATAATGGAATGAAATGTTTGTTTTAATGTTTTCGTTGCAATGTTTTCTTTAAGTTAATGAAAATATATGTTTTTATGTACGATGATTGACTAGCTGTAAGCGTCCCGGGAACGGGTCCTTACAGTATGAGAAGTTGAACTTGTAAACTGTGGACCTGCTGACGTCTCCATCGTATCCCATTTGGATGTAGGTGTTGTGCAAATCTATTTTGGGGAACTCTTTGGGGGCACCTTCATCATGAAGCTCGAGATGCTCTCTCCAACTCTTAGCCACAAATGCTCTATCAAATTTCATGAATCCCATTTAGGTTTCATTCTGACCGTTTTCCCAAAAATCAGTCATGTGATTGGAGTACACAGTAGGATTAACAGTCAAGGCAGTGTAATAGGATGATTGGGTAAGAAAGGAAATGATTTCAGAGAAGTCGACATCTCTTGAGGAATCAAGAAGTGCGACTTGATTGTGTTGAGGGTTTAGTGCCATTTGTGAAATGTGAAGGTGAATGAGTTTGGACTTTGGTGAATTGAGAATGAAGAAAGCTTTTAGGGCAGTAAAGTGTGGTAAGAAGATGAAAGTGAATAGTCGGGATTATTTAAAAAAGGGTGAAATGGAGGTAGAAGGGGTTTGGATAAGATGATGTGATGTTTTAGTGGAAGATTTGACAGGGGAGGTAAGGTTTTAGTTTAGATAAATAATTCGACATCATTAACAAAATCTTTACTTTTTACAGTGTGGGGCCCAAAAGATTTCCGTTACATAGTAAAGTCTCTCTTCCGAGTATAAACTACTTCCCAAGGTAATTTGTCTTCCGAATGCAATATTTACTTCTGAAGGTAGAATTCTATTTCCAAGAGTAAAGCTTACTTTCTGAACGGAGAGTTTTTCATAAGATTCGGAAGTAGATCTGATATGTAATCAATTGTTTCTTCCAAGAAGAAAATTATCCTTGGAAAAATTTTGCTTTGGAAGATATGCAAAATATCTTCTGAAGGTTAATTCCTCTTCGGAAAAATTTATACTTAGCAAAAATTTTAGAGAGAGACCTTTTGTAACAGGGCTTAGATTGCATTGACATAAGACATTACATATTAAAGAGGTTTTCTAAAGAGGTAGACTAATCAATGTTTATCATCCCAATGGCTGTAATGAGATACTTAAATCTATGTTCATCAAAAGCTTTGGTGAACAAATCAACATATTGTTCATCTAAATCACTAGCTTGATTAGATTTTTCTCATGAATATCTCTAATGAAATGATACCTGATATCAATATGCTTTGTCTTGGAGTGCTTCACCGGATTTTCAGTGATGGAGATAACACTGTTATTGTTAATGTGGATAGGAGTGCTCATAAAGTAAAATCCATAGTCTATCATCTAGTTTGAATCCACAACAATTGAGCACAACAACTTGCAGCAACAATGTATTCAGTATCAGCAGTTGATGTAGAGACACAGGATTGTTTCTTGCATTGCCATGAGATGATCCTTCCACCAAGAAATTGACATCCTCTTGATTTTGATTTCTTGTCAATATTACAGCCACCATAGTCACTATCAGAGTATCCATAGAGATTAAAGTTGTTGTTCCTTAGATACCAGAGACCAAATTTAGGTGCTCCTTTGAGATATCTGAGGATTCTCTTGGCAGCAACTAGGTGAGACACCTTTGGAGCAGTCTGATATCTTGCACAAATGCATGTAGCAAACATGATATCAGGTCTACTTGCTGTGAGATAGATCAGAGAACCAATAATTGCCCTATACCGATGTTGATCAGTATCCTCCCCCTCAGAATCAGGATAGAGATTATGGTTTCTGGGTATGGGTGTATTTGCTGACTTGCAATCTTTCATGTCGAATCTTTCTGAGATGTCATTGACATACTTAGATTGATTGATGAATAATCCTTCCTTCATTTGCTTCACCTGAATTCCAAGGAAAAAGTCCATTTTTCCCATAGAACTCATCTTAAACTTCTTCTTCATGATGCTTTGAAAGTCTTTATACATTTGGTCGTTTGAGGAACCAAATATGAAGTCATCAACATAGACTTGAACAAGCAAGATGTCCTTTCCAGACTTTCTTATGAAAAGAGTCCTATCAATGGTACCTCTAGTGTAACCATTCTTCAAAAGAAACTGAGACAAAGTCTCATACCACAGCCTAGGTGCTTGGTGCAGCCCATACAGAGCTTTATCAAATTTGCACACATAGTTAGGGTGTTGTGGGTCTTCAAATCCTGGAGGCTGGCACACATAGATTTCCCTATCTGTATCACCATATAGAAAGGCACACTTGACATCAAGTTGGTAGTAGTGAAATTCTTGGATGCAGCATAGGCGATGAAGATCCTAACTGCCTCAAGTCTAGCAACAAGTGCAAAGACATTAGTATAATCGATTCCTTCCTCTTGGGTGTATCCTTGAACCACCAGTCTGGCTTTATTCTTGATGATCAAGCCTCTGTCATCTCTCTTGTTTCTGAAAACCCATTTGGTGCCAATAGATACTTGACCAGATGGTAGCGGACATAAGTTCCAAACCTTTTGTCTTTTGAATTGAAGCAGCTCCTCTTGCATCGATTCAACCCATCTACTATCTTTCAAAGCATCTTCTACCTTCTTGGGTTCCATTTGGGATAAGAAGCATGAGTACAGGTAGACATTCCTATGATGAGTTTGTCCTCTTGTTCTCACACCTTCAGAGACATCCCCTATGAAGTTCTCAACTGGATGAGTGTTATGAATTCGTAGACGAGGAATCACTTCCAGTTGCAAAGATAAATCCAGATTGGACATATTTTGCTCAGGAGCAAGAACACTTTGTCCAGCTACTGTTTCAAATTCATTCAATGAGGACTGATTGAATGAATGAGAAACATTATAATTTGTTGGCTATGAAGCAACATTAACAGTTGCATGTTCCTTTAGATGCTACTTCCATCAGCTTGGTGTTATGTAGGATCACCTGATGAGCTTTCAGGATCAACAAGTGATTCACTGGTTGATGCTCCATTATCCCTTGAGATAGTTATACTGTCAGATCTGCTAATAGTGGAAGCTTGATTTGTTGTAGCTCTTGGAGAACTTGGAATAGGTCTGGGTAACTCAAACAATTGGGTATCTTAAGAATTTCCTTGAGTACCTATTCCAGCTTAAGCATTCTCACAAGATGGTTTAGAATAGTTTGTAAACAATTCCAAGTCAAAAATATGATCAGGTTCATTCCCCCTAACATAAGGAGTGTGCTTATTAACAACAGTGTTCGATGATTCCTCAAATTGTTGATTCTTGATGTTGTAAACTCAATAAGCTTTAGAGCTAGAGGAGTATCCAACAAAGATAGCATCATCCGACTTTTTCAGCAATTTTTTCCAAATTTTCCTTTGTGTTAAGTATGGTACATTTGCAGCCAAAGGACCTTAGAAAGCCAATGAACGGTGTCCTTTTGTTCCATAGCTCATAAGGGGTTTTTCCATGTGGCTTAACTATAAGAACTTTTTTCTGCACATAGCATGCAGTGTTGACTACCTCTGCCCAGAATGTTAGAGGTAGTTTGGAATCAGCTAACATAGTTCGAGCAGCCTCAATAAGTGTCATGTTCCTTCTCTCAACAACACCATTTTATTAAGGAGTTCTAGGAGCACTATATTATCTGGCAATCCCTTTTGAGTTACAGAATGAGTCAAAAACGAAGTTCTTAAACTCAGTTCCTTGATCACTTCTTATTATCTTATCCTTATGATCAATTTTATTTTATATTTTAAGAATAAAAGATTTTAGTGTTTTAGTAGTTTCATATTTAGATCTTAAAAAGAATACCAATGTAAATCTTGTAAAATCATCAACAGTCACAAGGCAGTATGATTTCCTTCCAATACTCATTATACTTGTGGGACCAAATAGATATATGTGCAATAAGTGTAATGGAGTGGTGATAAAGTTAACAACTTTAGATTTATGAGATGTCCTGTGTTGTTTCCCTTTCAGGCATGCAACACAGTTATCTTTGCATAAAAATTTCTTTTTAGGCAAACCATGTAACAAGTTATTTTTAGCCAATTTATTCATTGTCTTAAAATTTACATGACACATTCGTTTATGCCATAGTGTTGACTTATCAAAATATGTTTTGGAAAGAAAGCATGATACTTCAGCCATTGGGGAAGCATTATTCATATCAAGCTTATACATATCCCCTTTCTTGGGAGATCTAAGAAGTACCAATTCTGGAGGAATTGTCATCCATGGTTTGAGGATAATGCACTCATGTTCTGTGAAAAGCATTTGATGCTTTTGATCACAAAACTGAGAAACACTTAACAGATTGTGTTCAAGTTATTTGACAAAGTGAACTTTGTCAACTTTTAACTTTCTATTGGATATACTTCCTTTGCTAGAAATATATCATCCGTCCTTGCCTCTAAACTGGATAGGACCTCCATCATAATGTTGAAATTGTTGAAGGAGAGATTTGTTCTCTGTCATGTGCCTGGAGCATCCACTATCCATAATCCAAATATTATTATTCTTGTCATATGGATGTCACTGCATATAAGATGAGATAATTAGTTTTGATTGGAAACCCAAGCCTTGTTGGTCTTGGGTTCTTCCAATGATGGTGACATAATTGAACCAAAAGTTAAGCATGGGGGTCCAATGGATGTCTTTCATGAAGAGGTTTGGGCTGCAACATCTTTTTTGATCTTCCAATCCATCCTTTGATTGATCATTAAGGATGAGCCTTTTGAGGCTTTTTGCAGCATGGCATTCTTCCGAAGCTTCTTTCTTTTCGGAAGAAGCTTTCACCATCTTTCCTTCCGAAGTAGTCTTCTTCTAGGATGGTTTCAAGGGAATTCTTTTGTTCTTTAGATTTTTAACTTCTTTAGCTTCCGAAGCCATTTTCCCTTCGGAAGAAGAATTTTCTTCCGAATGCAACATTGCTTCAGAAACCAGCTTTCCTTTTTTCATCACTTGGACCATTTGATAAGGTCGAAATGAGAAACCTTTCCTGACTCCTTCTCTTTTAACATTATTTGCATAATATGTGCTAGCAGGATTGTAATAAGAATCTTTGGCCATGTGGTTTTGCAGACCATACATTATGCATGCAATGTTAGTCTTCTGGGAGCTTGAGGATTGCTGTTTCTTGTTCTTTTTCTCTTCATCAGCAATCTTTCCCTTTAACTTCTGATTCTTTGGTAGGATAGGAGTGTTGGTAATACACTTCTTTCCTGACTCAGAGTTACCTACCACCTGGAATCCAGCTGAGACGAATACACCTTTTTGTTTTGGGTCAATAATCTATTTGGACTCAGCCATTTTCTTGGCAGTTCTTCTTGTTGCTTTAGCTCTGCTTCTTCTGGCTTTGGTGGTTAGGATTTGATCATTACTAGGAGAAGTGGGTTGATTTACCTGTTCTTTCCCTGCGGTGGCCTCTATTATTGCATCATTCTTCAACTTAAGTGAAGATGGGTCAGCAGATGGGACCTCTTGCTCTTCGGTACGACATCTAGGTTGTCTTATAGACTTATAAGAATATGGTGGAACAATTTCATTAGACCTCAACCCTCCTTTGTTTTGATGACAAATTTTGGAGTGGGAAGATGATGCAATAATTGATTGGAAGTTTTGCTCAAAAAAGCATACTTCCTGGCTTGAGCCTTAGCAGTGACAAGATGGACTTGAGCCTCAGACAAGTTGGATATTAAATCGTTTATTTGAGTCTTATAATTTGTGTTTTCATGTTTTAATAGGGACACCGTTTTCTCTAACTCTTCCGTTTTTCTTTGCTAGTCAGATTTAGCCCTTTTAAAATCGTATTTTAAAACATTTAAAGACTCAATATCATATTTAATTTCCATATTGTAGTCCTGATACAACTTAACCTTAGCAATACATGTAGGAGTACAGAGATGTTCATATACCTTATTGTCATCTGTTCCTGCCATGAGTGCTTGAGCAGGAGTCACACCGTGCACCATAAAGCTCCAGTCAACTTCTTGAGCCATTGCAGTTGTCTCTGTTGACTTTCTAGAGCGCTTTGATGTAAAGGGATGTGTGGAGGCCTGTGGGGTTCCCTGATTTGACTTGGGAGCCTTGCATTCCCTTGCAAAATGACCAAGTTGGTTATAGTTGTAACATTTTGCCTTGGTTTTGTAAAACCCAAATTTGTTGTTGGTTGGGTTCTAGGGAAACTGCCTTACAGTTCTCTTAAAGAACATCTTTGCTCTGCAGGTTAAAAGAGCCATTTGTTGGACCATTGTCCGCATCTTCTACATCATCTGGACTAAAGAAATCTAGATCATCAAAGTAGTACTGAAAATCACTAGAGTGTCCACTTCCTTAAATAAAGGCATAATTGTCCTGAAAGGGACCATGTTGAGCCTGATGAGATCTAGGAGTCTCAGGAAATGTAATGTATGCTCTAGATAAGCAGGATGGTTGTTGTGTGTATGTCAGGTACTGTTGAGGTTATGTGGGTCCTAAGCAGGATGTGTATGTCAGGTACTCTACAATAATCATTATACAATGTGAGTTTTTCATGTGAGTTTTCCATGCCCCTTTTTTACTTTATTTCACACCTTTTGAGGTGAAACATGTTAACCTTATAAACTTACACTTGTAAACATCTTCATACTTGTAAATGCACATGCAATTCATCTTTACTTTTTGTCATGGTTATTTGTAATATTGTGAGTCTTATATGATAGACATTATACGTTGACAATCATTAAATATTTATAGCCTGACGATGTCATAGATCTATGGGCCTGACAAGCCTATTTGATGCTAAAGCTGAGGTTATTGCCGGCTCCTAATGACGTATGCTTGTTCATCATGGGAACCAAGTACACTTAGCTAATCGTTATAAACTTGTAAACTTATGCTTGGTCAAGGTTTGATTGTAGCTATATGTTTTCTATAAACATGCATAATTCGTAACCATTAACACGAATTGCTACTTGTAAATCTTTTGATATATTTATGTATACTTACCCATAGAAACTCACCAACTTTCATTGTTGACCTTTTATTTTTAATATATTTCAGGATTGTAACTTTGAGGACTTCTTCTTGATCATATAGGACTTGTAAAAGGACCTAGTTTAACTAATGATTTTATTTTGTTGTTTGAATCTTGATTGTATTGTAATGATTTATATGTTTAGTATTATTCAATGAAAAATGACATATAATATTATTTCAACTTATTTAATTTCATGAGCTATGAACAATGGTTTCACATTCGTTCGCCCCGATGATTCCGCTATCGGTCGGGGTGTGACATTTATCCCCATTTGTGTCATCATTATGTTTCTTGATACTTGACACAAGTGTATTGGTCGTGATATAGTAAAATTTAGGTAAGTCCGGATATCCACAGACACTTTTCGTGACTCTCGATAATAAACCTCTATCGACTTCTAACTTAACTAATTAGATTATTTTAGTCAAAATGTACTAGTCTTCAACCAAACCTGAGTAGTACTAAAAAGTTAGCTATTTATAACGTGCAAAAACATTAAGAACAATAATGAAATTGCAAATTTTAGTAAAATAAATAAAATAATTAAGAAAACAAAAAAATAATTAAAAACAAATAATAAACGAATGATCTTCAAGAATCAATTCTTGCTTCCAAATCTTATTCTTCATTTCAAGATCGCTCTACAATCGTACTCAGCAACCCAAAGTCGAATTCAAATTAATAAAATCTAAAACTTTGTTCTTCTTGTGAGTCAGATCTTGTACCGTTGTTGTTTTTTAGAATTAGGTTTCTCTTAATTCACGTGCATACATTCCATTTATTCCGAATTACTATCGTTGTTGTATTCCCATGAGCCTTTTAGCCCACATGCTAGTACTAGTCTTTACAAATTATTAAAGTTTTATCGCCTTCAAATCTTCACGTGAGTTTCTTGTAATTGCTAGATGATCTTCATACTCTTATGGGCTTTTCTTGAATTACAATTTGTGACACTTTAATTAAATGGAACCAACCAATTGATAATTATATTGATCGTGCATGAATCATAGAATATGTTTTGAAATTAATAACTATAATATCACATTATTGAAAATAACATCATTATTTTGTCAAATTAGTTTTAAAAGAAAGTGTTGGCTGAACTAATGTATAAATTTTGTTTAACGAATCACTCATCATTCTAAATTTTAATTTAAACATTTCATATTTGTTCATGTTCTTTTACAATCGTCAAAATCTAATTATAAACCAATTAGGAGTAACGTTGAATAAAACAAACGTAAAAACTATTTAGAAGTGAGGGAAATATTTATATAAAAGATGTAGAATATAGACCATATCAATACACGACTAGTATTTTTGGTTACCATGTCATGCCTCTGGTGAACCCTTCTCTAGATCTTCTTTCCAGATTTGCAACATGCTTTTCATTAATGATGAGGGACATTACTGTATGCATGGCCCTTTGAATTGAGATTTCATTTGGACATTAGCCGGCGGGTATCCCCTCGATCAGGCTAGGTATTCCCTCTCCTGTTGGGCTTTACCTTGATTGATGCCTTCTAGACTTGTTAAATGGTAATATACGAGACTTGTTAAATGGTAATATACGAGAGGGGATACATCTTCACCCTTATACAATATAAAGTTAATATCTCATATGTAAAAAGAATCTTTCAGAAATCATCCCTAATGTATCGCTAAGGAGCCTATCGATCTTCCGGCCCTAGGTATCTTAGCCACTTTTTTTTCTTTTCTAATTTGCACTTTAAAATGATTAAATGGTAGTCGGCGAAATTGCTTAAAATATTAATGAGCTCTATGGTTTAATGACTTAAAAAATAAATATTATTATATTGTTAACAGCTTATAGATTTTTTTAATATACATACATATATAATAAGAAAAAAAATTAAAAATTTAAGGTCTTTGAAGAGATCGACACTTGGGCGGTCACCCACTGTGCCCCCATCAGGGCCTCCCTAGTTTATAGAATCACTAGTTTGAAAATAAAAGGTTCCTAGGGTATTTATTTTTTTATGAAGTAGTATGTTTTTTCATGACAATGTGTCGGTGTCTCACAACCATAACCGCAAAAATCTATGTTATATACTAATAATACAAGTTTAATAATAAAGGCAATGCTTAAATCATAAAAGATTGGAGAAGAAAAAAAGTAAGGTTGATATCATAACTAATTAATTTTACCACCTAAATCACCATACAACATTGATAACATATGAGTTTCATATATATGGCATATGCATCTCTAGACTTAAAAGCACAACACTCATATGATAAACTAATCCAACGAACACTAGAAGGTCATCATTGCAAACCATAAAGAACAACTACGTATGGTCATAACAATAGACTATTATTTTTGTTATTACCCCGAAGAGTAGTAGAAGTTGGATAGTGCATGTGTAGCTAGCATTGTCTCATAAACACTCAACTTTCAATAAGCTCCATGTACTTGTATGTATTCAGGTATTAATTATACACCACTTAACTACCGTGTTTGACAATAATTCTCTCATTACATAGACTTATAGATATTTTGAGGTGTAAGGATTGATAGGGATGACGGCATGCATTGTATTATAGTGGGCTGAAGATAGAATCGAGTGGTCATACAAGAATATTCATTTAAATATTATAAAAATATAATGATAAAAATGTAATAACTAAAGCTGAAACTAATATTATTTTACCCTCTTGTATAAGGCATATGGTTGGCTTTAACAACTATAAAAACAAACACCTGATTAATTTAAAGATCATGAGTAATGCTAGTAATTGTAATTTCAAGGACGCTATGGCCCAACTTAACATTACGGTTGAAAATTACTATATAATATAAGCAACTTGGAAGTGTTTACCCTAAACAAGTGTACTAAAATATTTAACACTAATAATCTATTATTAAACTATAAATTTATCAACTATCTAATTAAGAGAAGAAAGTTTGCATATATAGAATAGGTTTAACACCAAAAATCTAATATGGTATCAAAACCCAAGATGAATTGCATACAATATTGTGTAATATTTTATAACGTATTTCTGCATAAGTATAAGGTTAACGAGGCCCATGAAGTGAAATCTTTATAACTTGACGAATAAAGATATTGCATGTAGCTTAGTCCGATGGCTTTAGTCATCTTGTCCTCATGAAAAGAGCGCCATAGGAGGTTATGTTTGAACTACTCTTTCTCATCAAGGAAAAAACTACATTACCCACTTTTTCTATGGTGGGATGGAATAATATTTTATCAAGTAAACTAAAAAATGAAGTAATGTTAATACAAACATCATATGAGCCCAAGAATAATAACCAGGACAAGAAGAGTAAGAATGATAATGAGAATTAAAGGAAGAACAAGAGGAAGAAGAAATGGAAGAACAATACAAGCGAGCGTGAGAAAGAAAAGAGGTATAAGAAGGAAGGTGAATACAGGGGCGAATATAAGGATAAGAAAAAGACCCATGTTCACTAAAATGAAATAAACAAACTAAATTTAGCTAGGTGTTTTCTTATATTCCTTAACAGAAACCCAAAAGATACGTATAGGACATTGTTTCGTTATTAGTGATTTTGGCATGACTTTTAATATATACACTTCATTTATTTCTAATACCCCTTATAGTTTATCTTTCTAAAGTTTGGTATATATAAAAAAAATGCCAAATGTGTGTCAATATTTTAAGCATAAAATAGGGGAAAAAATGCTTCAAAGAAAAAGTGGTTTTAAATGAAACGTAAAGCTCTTATTTTCAACAACATAGTGTTGCTAGTTTTGTTTTACAAACTATATTATGTTAAATTATCTCAATAATGCATGACTTCTATTAAAAGGCTAATTTATAAAATAAAACAATAAAAGTGATATCAAAATTATATTGAAAAACCTTGGACGAATATTCAATTACTTTAAATAATTTGGTTGTGAGATTATCCTTTCTTTAGATGCATATATCTTAGGAGGCTGTTTGGTAACTTCTGAATGATTAAGTGCTGAACCAATAAGAGGTCTGAATCATTAAGTGCTGAATCATTAAGAGGTTTAAACCATTAAGAGCTAGTATATAATTTAACTATTTAAAGACAAAGTCTAACTAATTTAGATAGTATGTCTTAACCATTCAATATTAGACCTCTTAACCATTTAGCATCAGTATAATGCTTAACCATTCAGAGGTAAATCCCTTAACCATTCAGACATGTGCTTGTGAAACAAACAGTCTGAACCATTAAGTGTTGAACCATTCATACATCTGAACCATTAAGAAGCTGATTAAGAGACTGTCAAACAGTCCCTAAGTTTATTATCATCTAGCTAGTTGTAAGAGATACAAAAACAAGGATTTTTTTATATCAATTTTGTTTTCAAAAACATTACTTTATACATAAAAGATCAACTCTTTGTTACAGGAAAACTTAAGAACTATTTGTTTTATTACTTGGAAATTTAAACTTGGAAATTTTCTTTATTTATACTCATTATTATTTAAATATATCAAAAATTCAAACTTATATTTTAAACATAAACTAGGTTTATTCTTACGCGTGTTGCTCGAGACTCCGGCCATGATGCATAACCGAATCACATAAACTAAAAGGCGCAGAGCATGCAAGTCCACCTGATAAACTAAAAACTTACACATCTATTAAGCTTGTCAACTACCTAAGAAGAGAATGCATCTTGTCAACCTATAAATAGAATAGAAAACCTCGTATGTGAGGTGACTGTTGATAGATAATATAGACAATTGGAATATTTTGTTTAGTCTGTTGTTCTCAAGGTGTATTGTTACTGTTTAATGCTAAAACCAAGCATTCATTGTAACATATCACCTTTATTAATACATAGTGCATTTATGAGTATTTCTTGCATTCAATGTTTCTTGATTATTTGATTTCGCCATACAATCATTAACTCAATCATTATATTTGATCCTTGTAAGAATATCAATCTCACACCCCAGTTAATTGGTATCAGAGCTTTGGCTCTCGATTCTTTTTCAGATCTGCCAAGATCTGAACAGAATTCGATTGATCTGGTGATTGAGTTGCTAATACAGTGTTCAACTACCTCTACTTAGTAAACTGCAGAAATCTCTTCAACGGTCACTGTTCATTTGTACTCATCTTCAAGAACAAACCCGTGAATAGTCATTACAAAAGAAACATATAAACATCTTCAGATCTGGTTATACATAAGCATGTTTAGACTATTTGGACTAAGTTAAACTTAACAATCAAACTAAGCATTATTCAACAAGGTTAAACAACAGCTAGTTAAAATGTATTCACATAGTTTCTCTGAACTTGGTCATACTCTAAAACCTCCCATGCTTAAACAAAAATCGGAGTTTAAGCAATGAAAAATCAGATTCATGAACTATATTATAGGTGTAGATCCAGACTACTGGATTTCAATATACAAAGGCCCTCACATTCCTGTGACTATTTCTGCAGATCAAGCTGCAATATAAAAAACCTCAAGAATTCCTATTAAGGATCTCACACTTGATGATGATGATTACAAAAATATAAAAGTTGATCTCAAAGCTTATTCTATACTTACTCAAACATTGAAAATGGATGTGCTAAAAATATTAGAAAAGTATGGAACTACTAAAGTTGTTTGGATGCACTACTGATAATGTGTGAAGGCAGTAGTGAAGTTGCCAAAATTAAGAAGGACAAGCTTGTTAATCAATGTGAAAAATTTCATCACTCCAAGGGGGTGTCAATCTCTAAATAGTTGCATAGATTTGTGCAGCTGGTACATGATTTAGAGATAATGGGAGTGACATACAAAGTCAAAGAACTAAACAAGAAGATGCTTCACAGTCTTCTAGAAAGTTGGAAACAAAATGTTACTTTGCTAAAAAACACTCTTGATCTAGAAAGTACCACATTGGACATCATGATTGCCAAGATAGAAGTTCTTGAGCTTGATGAGAGACGCAAAAATCTTGGTGGACCTAGAGTTATTGAAACTTATAAATTTCTAACAGACACCCACTCTGTAGAAAATGCTTTCATCACTGAGGATGATGATTTTATTTCCTCAATAGATCAAGTGAAGAAAATTGGTTTCATCACAGCTCCACCAACTAACAAGCCTTCAACACCATCACAACCAACAGGGTTCTCTGCACCTCCTTCAACTACTCCTGAAGATCCAATATCAGAAGAACAAAAGGCAACTTACAATGCATTTTATGCTAGCTTTGAAGCTTACTTGGGAGGCGGACTCACTTATGCTCATCTGATCCAGGAGGATTAGGAAGAAATGGATCATGATGATGTGGAAGAAATGGATTTGCAATGGCAAATGCCTATGATAGCAATGAGAGCCAAGAAATTTTTCAAAAAAGGAAGAAATCTTAGCCTTAATGAAAACACCAAACTTGGATATGACAAATCCAAGGTAACGTGCTTCAACTGTGGCATGATTGGCCACTTCTCTAGAGAATGTAATGCTCCCAGAAGAAACAACAACAATTTCCAAAGGAATTCTCAGGGTCAGTCATCTTCACAACCAAGCACTAGCTTCCACTCCAACAATCAACAATAGTAGTATAATCATCAACAACATCATCAACCTTATCAGAATCAGCCACAACTGACTAACCAAGCTCATGGAAGTAGTCAGTCATCTTCAAATGCTCTTGTTATCAGGAAAAATGAAGTATATGATTGGAGTCTATATGCAGAGGAGTGAAGCCTCAATTTCAGAATCATGCACTCATGGCTCACATCAATGATGGTCCATCTCCTATGCCATCTGAGTTAAAATCCAACCTTTGTAGTGATAAATACATTATTGAACTGCAAGGTTATCGAGAGCACAATCATAAACTGACTGATAAAATAAAAGAGGAAAAGGTAAAGTCAGAGATACTTAAGATAGAAATTAAAGGCTTTGAAATCAAATTTAAATCACTCATCTCTGATATTGAAAAATTTCATGGTGAGAAGTACTCTCTTGCAGCTAAGAATGAGCAAGTAACTGAAGAGTTAGCTCAATCAAAAGCTGAACAAATACTCACTGAAGTGAAACTTGAAAAGTTTCAATTATCTCTAGTAAAGCTGCAAAAAATGTTTGATTCACAAAAGGATCCCAAGGATATGTCTGGGATTGGGTATAACTCTTGTCCTCCACCGTACAATGACAACTACACTGTCATGCCTGAATCTGTCACACTCAAAGAGCAAATTGAACCTAATACTATTGAACCATAAATAATAGTAAAATAAGTCATAAATCCTCAAAACAAACCAAATGTTTATATTGAAACAAATGAGGAGAAAATTAAATTAGGTCCCCCAATTAAAATCAAGGAGTGTTCAGACAAGACAGTGACTGTCATTAAACCATCAAGCCCAATCAAGGCCATTGTCCGTTTTGTGAAATTTATACATGCAATCTCAAAAGGAAAGAAGAAAGTTGTGTCTTCAGTGAAACCCTATGCTGAAAGCAGTTTTGATTATGAGATTAAATCTCCAAAAAATTCAAGCAAATCAGACAAGGTTTCACTTCCAAAGAAAAACAAGAGCTCACTTATTTCAAAAACTAAAATTCAGTCAAACCCCCAATCATTAAAATCAAGACAAGGAGTAGGTTTTGACATCTACAATAAGGAGCATGTTGATCAGTTTAAGCAAAAAGTCAAGAAAGGGTTGAGAAAATAAAAACAGCCTAATACTATCATCAAAAGTGGTGTTGTGAAGCAAACTACTAAAAGGTTGATATCGATTTTTCCCTTAAACCAAAGATTGTGACTCAGTTGAGAACGGGTAAATTAACTAAGTCTGCTTGTTAGACCCTTGAAAGGATCATACATGCCAACTCAATAGGTGACTGTTCTGCTGAAATCCATCAAGTCCAAGAAGAAATGCGGATGAAGAATCGGCTTAGAAGAATAAAGTACTCTTCCGCATTGACAAATGCGGAAGACCACAAGTAAATGCGGACAAGTACTTACTCTTCCATATTGACAAATGCGGAAGACCAACCAAATGCGCACAAGTATTTGTTCATACGCATTAACCAATGCGACTGAACAACTTACTAATGTTGATGATCAAGTAGAAATGTTGTTGATACATATATGTACCTAGATCCTGATCTAAATGTAATATGTCTTACACTTGTGTAATGATTGGTACTTAATGAAATACTAATGGTTGATTGTGTTTATTATGTTTAATATTTCATTAATGAATTGTTTAACGTATATTGATTTTACAGGTTTATAATTGTTTAATGTTATATCTATTTATATAATGTTTAATGTTATATCTATTTATATAATGTAATGATACACGCATATATGAACATGTTATATAGGCTTACAGTTGTTAGACATGTTCTGAATCATAAAAGGTTCAAGGATGTGTTGAAATAAGTAATCTGATTCAGTCGCACGACTGGACCATGCGAATGGGCCAATCGCACGACTGAACCAGGTGATTG
>BJCM01210579.1:0-11154 GCA_018326385.1 Flaveria bidentis
CAAAAGGTAAGTCATGGACATGTCATGACTACCTTATCTTAGATAAGATATTATCTAAGATACCTTAAACTATAGCTTTGTAGTATTTGCTTTAGTTAGAGGATTCCAGCTGGTATCAAAGTATATCCGGCTGTAGGTAGTATTATATATAGTTTCTCATTGTAACTCATGTCATATGCTTGTAAGAGTCTTGTAACACTTTGAGTTGAGAAGAAATATATGCAAGTACCTTGAAAATTATCTTTCTATGTTCATTGTTACTTATTATATAATTATCAACCTTAGAGACTCTGCTTCATCCGAGTGTAGTTTAAGTGAGTTTGAGAGAAAAACCAAGTGTTTAGTGACATAAACCGATCATGCATTTGGGCATTTACTTGCTAAGTATTAATATACAATAAAAAGATAAACTTAATTTGCATGTCATTTACTTTTCTTTTTATCAAACATAACTTCTGGAACCAATAAAGTAAAACAAATAAATTATAAAAAATGACATCTTAAACGTCCCTAATTAGTCTGAATTATAAACATCCCTAATTAGTTTTTCAAACTTATGTGATACACTAAGAATGTATGGCATGCAGTCATGCATATAGAGCTCATCAAAATTGTAAAAAAGATAAATTTATCTAATGTAAATAATATTTTCAGTTTGCATATTCAACAAGATATATATCACTCTTGTCACCTAGCTTATTCTATTAAAATAAAAAATCAACCGAAAAACTTTGAGGTGAGTTAGAAGGAACATTGTTGCTATTTCAAATGAGCTGCTTGAATTGGAGATGTTAATTATTGTCTGATGGTTTCTTGCTTCTACTAACAAATAATAAAGTTTATGATCATTATTGTTGATTAACCTATTCTAATACAATCAAAATTGTTCATACCAACAGATTTACCAATGAACTAGAGATTCCTTAGATTCAAATAATCCTAATACATCATATCTTGCTTTAAAAGTTGCAAGGTTTCTACAATTAGATAGTTGAAAGTACACAAACATTTCTCGGGAAAAAGCTTTTGTCAATATATCTGCTAGTTGATGATAAGTACTGTAGAACTCCATACTTATCTGTTGTTGGTTAACAACTTCCCGAATAAAATGATACTTTAACTCAATGTGTTTGGAACGACTATGCTTCACTAGATTCTTTGGTAAGTTGATTGCTAACTTATTATTACAAAAAATTATAGTTGGACTATCTTGTTTAAATCCAAGATTTTCCAAAATACGCCTAAACCAAATAGCCTGACATGCTGCACTTGTAGCTGAGATGTACTCAACTTCAGTGCTGGAGAGGGCCACTGTTTTCTACTTCTTTGAACTCCAAGCTATAACACTGCTTCCCAAAGAGAAAAGATATGCTGACAGACTCTTTTTATAATCAACACAACTCGCCCAATCACTATCACTATAGCCTTGTAAAGTGACTTCATCTACTTTTCTGTACCATAGTCCAAAAGTCAATAGTGCCTGTAACATACTTTAATATTCTTCTAGATGGTCCATAATGAATCTTGGATGGTTGTTGCATGTATCTTGATACTAAACTCACAGCATAAGCCAAATCTGGCCTTGTGTGTGTCAGATAAATTAGACCAGCAACTAAACTTCTAAACTGTGCTTCACTTACTTTTTCAGCTCTATTCATTGGAGTATCTTCACTTTTGCTGTGCGTAAGCCCAAACCGGCTTAGCAAAGTATAAGCATACTTTTCTTGACAAAGAAATATTCCTTTTTTGCATTGTTTTACTTAAACTCCTAAGAAGAACTTGAGTAATCCCATATCAGTCATAGCAAATGTATTTTTCATCCGTTCCTTAAACTCCTTCATCATATCACATAAGAAGAGGTATAAATAATATCATCTACGTAAAGACATACATAGATTATATTATCTTTATCTCGTTAGAGGTAAAGAGTAGGTTCACTACATCCCTCATGGTAGTGAATTTTTTTTGTATTTGGATTATAAAGCCTATATCCATTACTTTGAGTGGAATATCCAATAAAAGTATTCCTCTCAAATTTGTTTTCTAATTTCCTTCGAAGTTGAGAAGGTGTCAGACCATAGGCTATATAACCAAAAGTATTCATGTGATTAATTAATGGTTTCTTACCTGACCAAGCTTGTAAAGGGGTTTGATCCTTCAAAGCTTTAGTAGGTGATCGATTTATCACATAAACAGCAGTAGCCACCGGTTCTGACCAAAAGAAATTAGGCAACTCCATCTCTTGCAGCATGCTTCGGGTCATGTTCATAACCATATGTTTTTTTCTTTCTACAACACCATTGTGTTGAGGAGTGTATGGTATGGTGAGCTCTCTCTTTCTACAAAACTTATTAAATTCCTGTGAGTAGAACTCCCCTCCTCTATCAGAATGTAATACTTTAATTAGACAATCACTCTCCGTCTCTACCATAGCTTTAAATATTTTGAACTTATCAAATGCTTTATTTTTGTTGGCTATAAAGTACACCTAACACATTCTGGTAAGATCATCAATAAATAAAAGATAATACATACTCTTACCAAGGCTCGAGACTTGCATGGGCCCACATAAGTCGGTATGACTTAACTCCAATTTGTCTTTTGCCCTCCATGATGAATACTTAAAGGGTCCTAATACAGAGACACCCACCCATATAAAATCAACACCCCTCTATACGTCGCTTACGGGTCTATACGCGGCGTATAGGGTCGAATACACTAAAAACGAAGAAAATTCAGGGGGGCTGTCAGAGAGTTATATGCCTTGTATAGCCCGATACGACCCCCCCCCCCACCTATACGACACATATATGGCTATACGACGCGTATTGCAATCAACACTGACTACGAGGAAAAATTCAGGGGGCTGTCAGAGAGCTATATGCCCCATATAGCCCTATACGATCCCCCTATGTGACACATATAACCTTATACGACACATACAACCCTATACGACCCCTTTCTACACGACGCGTATGAGACTATATGACACGTATAGAAATTTTGAGGTGTTGATTTAAAATATTAGGATGTCTATTTAACCAAACCCTACTTAAAAGGAAGTTTAGTTTGCTTTCCAATGATACAAGATTCACATACTACAAAAGTATATATTTTGGGTAAACCCATGACCATACTTTTATCATGTAAATGCTTTAAACCATCAAAGCCCAAGTGGCCACATGCCATAGTAAGTTGTCCACATCTTTCTTTTTGAGTGGTGTCGTTTGTCTTGTTATCATGTTTGTAGCATCTAAAACAAACATGTTGTTGCTTGCAGCCTTCACTTCCAACAAAGTACTTCCCATGTTCAAAGTACACAGAGTAGCCTTTCTTTATGAGTTGACCTACACTTAGTAGGTTATACTCTAATTTGGAGCATAGTAAACATGGTCTAGCATTTTAAAAGCATTAGGACCCGTATTTAATTTGATAGTTCCTATGCCTTCAACAGCTAGTTTCTTCTTATCACCAAGTTGAACGTCCAATGTGAATTTCCCATCAAATGAAGTGAAGCTACTTTAACACCATGTCATATGGTTAGAGCAACCAGAGTCAATAAACCAAAGGTGATTAAAGTTATCCGATTGTGCATCATTGGCCATCAATAGAAGTTGTTCATGTGAAGTGGGTTTTGGATTAAAGACCATTAGCAGGTGTTGATCGTCAACTTCAGGATTCTCTGTCATATGTTTTCTACCACCTTCTGATCAGTAAGTTCTTCACCGTAAGATCTTTGCTTCCCCACATTGTTCATAATCCGGGAGAAATAATCACCGATAACTTCATTGTCTTTCATTGTTAAGTTTCAAAGTCTCCCAAGTGTTGATTCCACAACAACTACGCGTGAGAACAGTTGATCATGAACACCTTGTTGAATCAAGGACATGGCAAGGGCTATTGGGTTAATATGATGTTTACGGGTCATGTACGAGTTAAGTCGGTTATCGGTTTTGGGTAAATGGATCTTGAATCAACCATCACGTGAATTATGAAATAGTCAAGTGTTAAATCGAGTTTGTTGGAGTACACGTTGGATAAGGAACAAGTCATGCATATCCACCAGATCTTTAGTTGAATTAGTATTATTATATAGTTGTGATATAACCACGTTTGTGTGTCAGTATGGCTATATATAGCCTTGTATCTTCACATTTTAATACGAGAAGTATATCACTTTGTCATCTTCTCTATTTTTTTCTACAACTTTATATTACAATATATATATATATACATACGTGTGTGAGTGTGTGTTTTTAAAAGGGCCTAAAACCAACAAGGGCATCATATAGCTATACTATTATATAATGCATTTGAGATGTGTAAAATTAAAACTTCAAATCAAATTTAAGACACCAAATGGAGCCATTTTTGGTATTTATACATTTTCGAAAACTTATATATTAGTATATAATGCATCTAAGATTAATAAAATTGGTATTTCATTTCATTTTAAGAGACCTGATGGTGCAATTTTGGTATTTATACATTTTATAATCATAATACTGTATATTGCATTTGAGATGTGTAAAGTTGATATTTTACTTAAATTTAAAACGTCTAATTAGGGTAGTTTTGAATTTTGGTATTTATACATTTTAAGATGCTTTCTAGATAGGCATTTATGTACACTGTGTGAACCCAAACATTGTGATGAGTGTTTCGAATTTTGTAAGGTTTGATTTCAACTACTTGTATATTAATACCAACTTGTGGTTTATAAAGTTCCTATAAATGACTTTAAATTTTACTATATTATAGACTAGAATAAATATCCGCGCAATACATGGCTTCAATCAGTAAAAATTGCTTTTGATTAAAAAAATTCGTAAGTCGTAATATTGTTATTAATACTTTATATATCGATTTTTATGTTTAATATTTTAAAATTATCTATATCTAATATTAGTAGACTTTCTTTATCAATGTTTATAAATCTAAAAAGTGTATAATATGAATTGAAATGAACTTATAAATAAGAACTTTAGGTAATAAATAATTTATTGAAAATGAGAACATCCAAAAACTTCTTTGTATAAAAAATTGATTTTTTATTTGTAATTTTACCGTCATTATTTAATATTAATAATTTTAATTCATGTATACTTGTAACTCAAGATAATGTAACATAGAACTAACCATGTGTGAACACTGGTTGTTTAAAAAACAAACCAACTTTGGATAAAAAATTAATTACAATATATCTCTAACAAAATTTATAGAATTAGGACAAAATTAATTATATTTTATAACTGTTTTCATTGGATTTAATGAAACTATCAAAATAAGAATAAATGAAGTTAATTATTTAAATACTTTGAGCTACATGATATGACAAAAAAAATACTATGTGATAAGAGTGGGGAGAAAGATTAGAATGCACAACAAAGGGTACTTTGTCAATATAGTTATTTTTTTATTATATAACATAGATATAACTATACAAAATTTCATTTATTCTTAGTTTATTTCTTAAATTTTGTTGAAATTAACGAGGATGCATAAAAGACATAGGCGAAAACATCAACCTTATGGTAAACACCATTTAAAATTTAAACATAAATGTGAATACATTGTATGAATCTAAATATAAAACTATAATATTGAACTGAAAATATATAACAACACAATGTTAAACACATTTAAAAATATTAGAAATGGATGTCATATATAACATAGTCATTGCATGATATTAGTTTCTTTTTTCACTCAGAATGTTATAGAACATCATATTAGTACAAACTATATGTAAATAAACTTTGGTAATTATGTTTAGATTGTAATCTACAATCAAATATTATATTTATAACATATGAACTTCCACATGACTACTTGTAGCATATTTTATCTTTACATTCTTGAAAATAAACATGCACAAGCAATCACTGATTCATCACACCTATAATTGTATATACCAAACATTTACAAGGCTATATGAAAGTACAAACAAAATTTAAAATTGAAAACTAATTGTAGAGTTAATACAAGTACACCTTTTATTATATATAATATTTCAACTACATTATATTTTGTGTAATTATATACATAATTGATATATTAAAAAACACCAGAAGCATAATTTTCAAAGACGTAAAGTTGTCAAGTTGGAATGAAAAAAACTAAATGTGCAACTGACACTTAATAATTTCCATTGGGTCACGATACCAAATAGACACTTTTTTCGACTTCAAAGTCTTCTTACCAAGATCTTTATTATCAACATATTCGACTTCATTTTCAGCATTTTTTTTCTTTTTAAGACTCATAGGATCCTAACTTACAACTAATGAAAAGTGTAGATACATCATGTTCCTAGTTTATGAGTTTAATGTAAAAGTCTTTCATGTCTTACACATATGTAATGAATTGATTTGATGATATATAATATGTGGTTGTTACTTATTATTGTTTATCTATTTCATATTATTATTGTGTTGAATATAATTCATATGTATGAACTTATTATATAGGTTTGAAGTTACTGTATATATAGTTCTTAGTCAATAATGATTGAGAAATGTGTTCAACCTAGTCGGATGAGTCTTCATACGAATGGACCATACTAATGGACCATATGCATGAATACATCATGCTTATGGACCAGTCGCACGACTGAACCAGGACTGGATCAGCTGTACGAATGAGACATAAGATTGACTCAGTCGCACGACTGAACCTTCAGTCGTGCGTATGACTCAATCGCATGATTCAGTCGCACGACTGAACCAAGCTAATGGTTCAGCCGTACGAATGGAAACTACAAACCTATAAATACCACTTAATTCGTGGAAAAAACAGAAGAATTGAGAACAATTCGATATCCATAAACCCTAGCCGTCCAGAGCACCTAATCCAACTTCATAGTTCATTCTTGATCGATTCCTACTCGTTCTTAACGTTTAGCTTATTCTTATATCGATTGGGTAAATGTTCTCACTGATTGGATCGCCAATCAAATAGGATTCTGCACTATTTGATCTGGTTTCACGCATTATCAGTTAGTATTCCGTACGTACTTGCTCCTAACAAGTGGTATAAGAGCTTTGGCTCTTGATTTTACGTGTGATTCGATTAGTTTTGGTGTTAAACTTAACGTTTTCATTCAAAAGATTCATTCTTTTGAGTCAAAAAGAATTTTCAAAGTTTTCTGGCGTTAAAGTTTCGATTTTTTACTATACGGCATATTAGGGTTCTCGGAAAATCGCATTTTTGTGTCAAAGTGTCAAAATCATCGATTTTGCCAAAACAACAACCTTCAGTTGCATGACTAGCTCATTTGTACGATTGAACTCATTCATACACTCCATTCGCATGACTGAACTCAGTCGCACTCTTCATTCACACGACTGAACAGCTTCAGTCGTTTGAGTCCATTCGTCGAGTTCATATGCATGACTGAATCCAATCGCACGATTGAATTCTTGATCTCCAAGTACCAAATTTATACAAATGGAAGATCAGTCTCTTGCGTTTACTGTCGGGAAGGACTCACACATCCAGAACCTTCTGCTTCTGGAAAATGAGATAGGAAATCACAATAAACCGCCGCAGCTTATAACGTTAGATGACTATCCACAATGGAAACAACGGTTCGAGATTTGCTTCAATGGAGTTGATCCCAATCTTTGGACATCCATCGAGACTGGTTACATGGTGCTAGTCAGTGCTAATGGAGTCAAGCTAACTTTGGGAGGAATGAATGAAACACAAAAGATACTCTTCAATGCTGAGAAGAAAGTTTATGCCCTGTTGACTCAGTCAATACAGAAAGACATTTTTCATTAGTTTTCTGAGAACAAACAAGCCAAAAAGCTATGGTAGGCTTTAGAGAAGAGATATGATAGTAATGCAACGTTAAAGGCACTGAAGGCTAAGGCTCTCAAGAAGGAGTTTGATAATTTCTCCTCAATTGGGAATGAGAGTCTGGATGACATAATTGACAGGTTCTATCATCTAATGAGTGAATTGCACACTCATGGTGTAACCACATCAATGGAAGATAAAGTATCAAGTTTTGCTGATGTGTTACCTGATAAATGGGATTCATTTATGTCTAATCTCAGACAGAATGACATTCTAGCAAATTGGACATAAATGACTTCATCTTGAAGTTAAGAGAGGAAGAGATGAGGATGAAGTACAAGTCAAAGAAAGGATCCTAAGTTCAGAATCCTTCACTCTACAACTCAGTTTCGTCTCCAGCTATCTATGGAGCACCATTCCAAACTGCATTTGTGTCCAGTTCTTCTGCTACCGTCCAATCCACCGCTTCAGGACCAGATTCGTCAGAGTCATCAACTACCCAATAGTGCCTGAAGCCAATACTACAAAGTTGAAGACCGAGAATCTCGGTAATATCACAATGGAAGTTGCAAAGGAGCACATGGATCTTCTAGCAGTTGTTGTCCAATCCTATGATGGTTTAGTTGCCGGGAAGATTGGAAATTGTCATCTTGCATATGAAGACTACGAGCAAGTTGATGAGAATGAGCTAGAGAGAATGGATATCATGTGGGCCTTGGCAAGTGCAGTAAGAAGAGCTAAAAAGTTTGTCAAGAAGACGGGACAGAACCTAATAACCACTAAGGACACGACGTTTGGTTTTGACAAAACCAAAGTAATTTAACTGTGGTGAGAAGGGGCACTTTAAACGGGAATGTGTAAAGCCAAAGAAAACAGGTAATGGAAATCCATTTCCCACATTCAACCATCAAGACAAGGACAAAATTGGAACGACTTCTTCAAGCAAAGATACAAAGGCTCTTATAGCTCAAGGTGATGAAGGACAAGACTGGTCCTTCGGGTTTGTTTCCCCTGGAGAATCAAATATTACCTTTGTTGAAGCAGTAGATGATAGGTCTACTAGTGAAGGTGAGAGTGCATCTAAGCAAGCAATGTCAGATATTGAAGAAGATGCGAATGTGGGACCTAATTCTGCTTTGATGGCTAATTCAACCAATTCATCACAGGTAAGTTCTCTAGACCAGTTATTTTATAGACATGCTTGTCATGAATGTGATAATTTTAGAGAAAGCATTGACTTGAAATTTGCTAGGTTATTAGAACACAATGATAAATTAGTAAATGATTTACAACTTTGCACTAAAGCTAATCGTATATTAAAACAAAATGAGTGCAGTTTTAAAGAAAAGATAGAACTTTTGGGAAAACAACTAAGGGAAACCAAGGTTGTTGCCTTAAATCAATCAAATGATATAAAATTTTATTTAAATTCTTTAGAAGAGACCAAAAAGGAAAAAGAAGTTTTGGAAGTCGAGGTAAATTCGTTAAAACAAAAACGGCATAGTTGGGCTAGTTCTTCTCACATAGTTCAAAACCTAGTGAAAGAACGAAGCAATGGGGAAGGTCTGGGGTACAAAGTAGTTGAAGAACCACATGAAATCCTTTTAAATACAAAATGTAGACCTGTCAATGACAACCCAGTAAAGGATCATGTGGTGTCCACTCCTCTGGTTAGTGATCCCCATTCCACAGTCAAACCTGTATAGAAGATCACTAGACAGAAGGAACCTACTTTGAAATCTAAAGGTAAAATGCCGATTGATAATTTGGATGATGAAATTAAAAGGGTGAATGTAAGGTCAGGGTCACAAACGTCTACATCAGAACCCAAATTGACTAAACCAGTTAACCATAAACGTGGTAATCATCACAGTCCAAATAGAGTGCCAGTTAAAGATGTTCAAAACATTAAAACAATTAAGTTTGATAATAAGGATGCAACATCTAATAGAGAAATGACAAAACCCAAACAGACAAAGGTCACACCTTTACACAACTCAAACCCACATATATATTATCCTCAATATGTGGAAGGAAGATCTTGTTACAATTGTGGAAAACGAGGACATATCTCTTCTAATTGTCCTTATTATCAGACGCCTAAAAAGAAAATTGAACTTTTTGATACAAAACAAAGCTTTTCTAAATCGAGATCAAATACTCCACCTAAGAGTATGAGTGAACCTAAAGTTCAAACAATAAGCAAAAGTCGTCTGTTTATCACAAACAGACCTTACACAAAACTGGCTTATGGAAAGAAAAATCTAGTATAATGTCTGATAGTGAAGAGATTAAGAAAAAGGATATGCCCTCATCCTCTAAAGAACAATGGGTCGAGTTTATGATGTGTGATTCCTCCAGGTCACCCAAGCCAGTTAAGGCTTGGGTCCCAAATCTGAACTAATAGTTTCTTTGAATGTGCAGGGTGTCCGCAACAGTGCTATCACTAATACCTGGATTATTGATAGTGGGGCGTCCAGGCACATGATAGGGAATTCGTCTCTCCTTTTCAATGTCAGACAAATTAAAGGGGGACGTGTTTCATTTGCTGGGAACAAAGGAGGCTACATCACAACACAAGGCGAAGTAGGAAACGAGAAAGTTAAGTTTGACAAGGTCAACTACGTTCAACAACTACAGAACAACTTTCTTTCAGTTTCCCAGATCTGTGATAAAGGATTTAAAGTTGTATTTGACAAGAAGTGCTACATGTTGAAGAGGGACTATGTGATTGAGGAGGAAAAAGGTCTTATGTCAGCCTCAAGATATAACGATTTGTATGTCTTGGATCTATCAAAAGCCTCCACAACTGATCACTTTGTTCAATGCTTCTTGTCAAAGGAAACTAAGAGGGTTTTAATCTTCTAGCATAGGAGAATGGGACACATTAATCCAAGGAAGATAAATCATTTGGTACAGAATGATTTAGTGACTGGAGTAACCGTCAAAAAATTCCAACTTCTGGATTTTTGTGTAGCGTGTAAGAAAGGGAAACAAACCAGGAAGGCTCACAAGGCAAATAAAGTTTATTTAATTGATCTTTCTCTTGAACTTCTACACATGGATCTGTTTGGCCCTATCAGGACAAAGAGCATTGTTGGTGATCTATATTGCTTTGTAGTAACAGATGATTACGCAAGGTTCTCTTAGGTGATGTTTTTGAAAGCCAAATCAGAAACTTTTGAATCATTCAAAAAACTTGTTACTACTTTGGAATCACTCTACAAGCTAAAAGTAAGATAGATCCGATCAGACAATGGAACTGAGTTCAAGAATCAGTGGATGGAGGCATACTGTAGAGAGAGAGGAATTGTACATCAATTTACCTCTGCCTACACTCCACAGATGAAT
>BJCM01210581.1:0-14512 GCA_018326385.1 Flaveria bidentis
TAATGATATTATCTGTATGTACGTATGATGTATGATCACACACACTTGAAATGAAGGGTTTTAATAAAAGTAAAGTATGTTTATTATAAAACTAGAACTCACTCAGCAATGCTGACTTTTATGCATTTTCCAGTTGGCAGGTAGTGTTGCTGAGGATGGCACGAGGCAGTTGCTCAGCCCTTTTGGATGGCATCCATTTATATAAAGCTTTTGTGATGTAATACAACGATGAAATTTTGTAACCAACAACGATGCATTTTTTTGCAAAAGATTTTATGATGAAATGAAATGCCATTTTTGAATGTTTCCGCTACAATGTTTATTTAAAATATCTGTAAATGTATGTTTTATGTGCTATGGTTGATCAGCTGTAGTGTCCCGGGAACGGGGCCTTACAGATATTTGTTATAATGCATCCCATATTCACGAGTATATCTTAACTAATGAAGCAACCGAGTCATACATGTAACACTCGGATATTTTTAAAGATAGGAAAGAAAGAATAATAGTGAAGAAAAAGAAAGAAACACAATTTAACCCAAGTTGAGGGGTTAAAACTGTCTAAAAGGACAAAAGTTTCAAAAGTTGGTGTAAAAGTGGGCATGGTCGCCCATGCTGTCTACACACATCATTTCTTTCGGGTTTTTAGAGAGAGAAAGCAGAGAAGATCTCGGATATTTGAAGAAGAACAAGAAGAAGACCGTATTAAAGGTAAGATTTGGTGTTTCTAAGTTGTTCTTGACCGGCCTATGCCTCGGTGGTTTGTTTATGTGTGTTCGGTTGTGTGTTTTTTGTGGGTTTCTAGGTGTTTTAACTCATTTGCAAACGAGTTTGAAGAAGTCATACTCGAAGGTTGTCAAAGGTGAGTTCTAGGATCACTCTTTTATATGTTTTATACGATTTTGATAGGTTGTCAAATGCATGAGTGAATGTTTTTGATAGTGTGGGTGTTACACCTGTATGTATGTGTGTGTGAGTATGTGGCTGGGTTATGATTTTGGATGATTATGATGTTATGATGATGTTATGATCATGATATGGTGCTTAAAATGTTAGAACTAAGCTTGGAACATGTTTATATTGATGATTGGGACTGAATTATGATTATCTTAGTATATGTTAGTTGCCCATGTGCCTGGATTGGTCCATGCGCCTAACAGTCTAACTTGCCTAAGTGTCCTATGCGCCTAATAGTTCATGCGCCCAATAGTTCATGCGTCCAAATAGTAGCCATGTGCCTGAAAAAGGCTATATTTGGCTAAGTGTCCCAGTCGCCTAGTTTTCCCATGCGCCCACGCACTCATGCGCCTGCATAGTGCCCATGCCAAAATGCCTAGGTGTTGGGTCATGCGCCAAAATAGTGCCCATGCACCCAGAAGTCTCCCATGTGCCTGTGTTCCCCATGCGCCCAAAGGGCCTTGCGCCGGCATAGTATTCATGCGCCTAAAACTTATAATTATTTTCTAAATTTTGGGGAAAATGTTAAGTGTAGGCTTTGACTTGGGATGTTCTTGGGGATAATACAAGATGTACTTATGATATGGGTGATGCATGTTATGTCATGTATGTTGTTATATGTGATGTGTATGGTGGTGCTATGTAAGGTATGGTTATGATATGTTATGTTCCTTGTTATGTTTATTTTCTGTGGCTTTGCATGGTATGGTAATGAATATAAATGAAAGTATTATGTAACATAAAGTGGAAGATAATGAAAAGAGGAACGTCATGAATGAAAGAATGCATGCATTAATGAAAGGAAAGTAAAGAAAGTCTTGCAAGACTTTTATGAAGGTTCAAACCAAATGAAGGGTGTAAACTCAACGGTGTGTGGGTTAGCTACCCCAGAAGGATGCACACTGGGGTCTAATCTTTGTGATTGGCCATATGTATGGGACCTATGTCACTTACCCCGGTACTGCGGTCAAGCCACTGGGCACAATGTATGAGAGTCTATTTATAGACCTCGGCCTAGTACCCGCTTTATGCATGATGATAGGGTATAGCTTGTGGCAATGACCTGGAGCATAGAGAAGTTAATGATGCATGTACGTAACGTATGGTAAGGAAGAAAACTAATGATAACAATGACGTATGATGATGAATGAACAAAAGTTAATGAACGATGATGAAGATAATAATGCTATTATCTATGTGTACGTATGATCTATGGTCGCGTATGAAAGTAAAAAAAAGGTTTTAAATGAAAGTATAATATATTTTATTTTAAAACTAGGACTCACTCATCAACGCTGACTTTTATGTGTTTCTAGTTGCTTGGCAGTTTATTGTTGAGAATGGCACGGGCGGCTACTTGGCTTATTTTGGATGGAATCCATTTTGTATAATGATAATGTTTTTGTGATGTAATGCAATGAGTTATATTTTTGTAATCTGTCAACGATGTATTATTTTGGATGATATGAAATGGTTTAAATTTATTCCACTGCAATATTTTAGTAATGGTAAATGTAAATTGTATGTTTTTATGTGCAGTCATTGACCAGCTGTATGCATCTCAGGAACGGGGCCTTACAATACAGCTCCAATGAATTAAGCTTGGGTTTCTCGTGTATCTACTTAGCTTGCTTATAACATATGCTAAGTCTGGTCTAGTACAACTCATAAGATACATCAAGCTGCCAATAATTCTTGAGTATTCCAACTGATTAATAGGTTAACCTCTGTTCTTAGCTAGATGTTGGCTTGTGTCAATTGGAGTTCTAGCTACATTAGAGTCATTTGCATTAAAATTCTCAAGAATTTTGTCCAGGTAGTAGGATTGACTTAAAACAAGTCCATCTTGGGTTCGTATGATTTTAAATCCGAGAATCACATCTACAAAGCCCATGTCTTTCATGTCAAATATTGCTTTTAGCATGTTCTTTGTAGACATTATGATCTTATCATCACTTCCTGCAATAAGTATATCATCTACATATAGACACTTTATAATGTATCCATCTGATGTGTCCTTTATGTATACACATTTATCACATTCATTGATTTTGAATCCAACATCAACCATGACATAATCAAACTTTTGATGCCATTGTTTTGGAGCTTGTTTCAATCTTTACAAAGATTTTACAAGTTTACACACTTTCTTTTCTTGCCCGGTGGCTATGAAACCTTCAAATTGTTCCATGTAAATTTCTTCCTTTAGATTTCCATTCTCAAGAAAGGTGTTTTTATATCCATTTGGTGGACTTCCAAATTTCTAATGGCGGCAATAGCAAGGACCATCCTGATGGAGGTTATTCGCGTAGTAGGCGAATATGTGTCAATGTTTTGATCACCAACCTTGCTTTGTACTTATCAATAGTCCCATCTAGTTTCATCTTTTTCCTGAATATCCATCTATCCTAGTGGTTTACATCCTTGAGGAAGATCCACTAATTCCCAAGTATAATTTTGTAATATAGAGTCTATCTCAGCTTTGATGGCCTCCCTCCACTGAGGTCCTTCTGAGGAAGTTACCGCTTGTTGATATGTTTGTGGTTCCTCTTCTATCATATAGGTAATAAAGTCAGACCCGAAGGATTTTTCAGTTCTTTGTCGTTTACTTTTTCAGATCTCAACTTCCTTAGTCTTTGATTGTTCTCGAGGATCATTATTCCACCTCATCTTCTCGAATAATTTCCTCAACCGGTTTTAAAAAATTTGGTTCCCCTTTACCCAAACATGGAAACACATGCTCAAACCATGATGCATCCTTAGATTCTTTTATGGTGTCGTTGCTTATTCCAGGGTTCTTAAAATCATGCACAAGAAAACAAAATGCACCACTAGGACGAGTGTATCCTATAAATACACAATCTATTATTTTGGGTCCTATTAGTAGACGCTTCAATGGTGTCACTACCACCTTGGCTAAGCACCACCACACTGTCAAGTATTTATATGATGTTTTATATCATGTCCACAATTCGTATGGTGTTACATCTTTTTTCTTATTAGGTATCATGTTTAATACATAATTTGCTTATAAAATTGCTTCCCCCACATGTTTTGACTTATCCCAGAACTTATTATCATGGCTGAAGATCACGTATAGGTTGGAGTCACCTTATATTAGATTGTTTATATTACTTTGTAATAGGTCTAATGTTAGTTTACTTTTGTATGTATTTAGTTTAATTTTGTAGTCCAGCGAAACTATGAGCAAAACTGTAGTTTCGCTTACAATCAGCTGTTTAGTTCTCCTGGCGAAACTGTTGTTTCTCACGGGCGAAACTATAGTTTCGGTAGAACAGTTTCGCTATCTGCGAAACTAAGGCTGCTATATAGTTTTGATCATTTTCATTGTTGGCTAACCTTGCAAAACCCTAATCATTTATCATTGTTGCAAGTTACCTTTGTAAGCAGTCATTTCACAAAAATGTCATTCTGCTTTGTTATTATTAAGTATATTGAACATCATTGCCTTACTTTGATTCATTTGTGGTTGTTCTCAATCTTCTTCATATTTGTTTTCTATTTTTTGTATCTGATATTGAACGATTCAACATCTCATTTGTATTGCAAATCGATCAAATGGACCAATAATATGGTAATAGAGCCTTAGTGCTCATGATTTGTTAATCATCAGATCTCAAATCCCTTGAGTTTTTGATGATTTCAGATTGATTTCATGTTGAAAAAGGTTTTCAGCTTCTTCCAGCGAAATTATTTGTTCATCAAGCGAAACTACTTGCTCTTCCAGCGAAACTACAGTTTCGCTACCTGCGAAACTATTGATTATATAACACAATTCACGAAACTACTTTCTCATTTTCACACAATCGAAGGTTTATGAGTTTTAGGGTTTATTGGTCGCTTCTGAGTGCGATTTTGGTTTTCTATGTGTTTGACTCTTGATTGACCGTTCTATCTTATTCGCAAGTGTGTTTCGAACTCAGAACTATAACTTAATCAAATTAAGCAGCAACATTGTGAGTCTATTCGATTGAGACTCTTCGGTACCTACGCAGTTCTTACTGCGAAAGTACCGATAGTCCAGTGAAACCGAACGAAAGTTCATGGTTTTTCAGCGAAACTGTGGTGTTATGCTATCCGAGCGAACTTAACAATTTCGCTGGGTAAACTTCAGTTTCGCTATGCCAAAACTATACTTTCGGCCAGTTGAATTTACTTCACTATCTTGTTGAAACTAATGAATAATTGCAAATGAAACTATACTTTTGCTTGCCGAAACTAAAATTCTTCCTGCGAAACTACATTTTCAGCCAACGAAATTAATTTGATTTTTGATTAATTTTAATCATTTTCTTATTTTTCTTTAATATTATTATTTAATATACTATTCTAATGCTTTTCATTTGGTTTTCAGATTTAATGGCGAATCAGAAGTTTGACAAGAGGAACAACATTACTGCTATCTTAGAGGACATACACCCTAAAGCGGTTGGATTTAGAGATTGTATTCGTTAGTTCCAGAGATCTCCTATTACCTACGCGATCTCTCATTCTTCTACCATATATGACTTACATATCAGAGATTCTAGCGGACGGCGGAGTATGAAACAAGAGGAAACTGTAAGAGGATTGTGGCCAGAGTGTTGGAGAATGAGGTGATCATTACTACTGAGGTTGTATCGAGGGTGCTAAGGTTAGATGAAGACATAGCAGACGAGGTTACTATGTCAGATCAAGATTGTTTGAAGCCTTCAGATCGATTGGATACGAGGGACCGCCTTTTGGGACGAGAAAGGAGATTAAGAAGTCCTTCCTTTCTAAAGAATGGAGATATATAGCTCACGTCTTCATTATGTTCTTAGATCACCGTAAAGGTGCATCAGATGGGCTTAATCTAGACTAGGCAAAAGCCATGGTGTTATGCTGCATCGGAAGGAAGGCAAAAATAGCGAGACTGATATATGCTTATATGGCAGAGAATGTGATGGCATTGAAGAAGGATAAATGGTTGCTCTACCCTCGATTTTTACAGATGATTCTTGATGATCTTATTCCAAACTTACCAAGACACAGGGAGGTCAAGAGGCTGGTACAAATGAACACCCGTATCTTTGAATACTTTTGCACCATTCGTCACGATTTTAGTGGAAAAACTACTCATCTCTGGGAAAACATGTATCCACCAGAAAGATGGAGTTATATTAGGAGGTTAGACGAGTCTGAGAATAAAAGAGCTGAAGAGACCAGGCTACAACAAATTGATGCTACTAAGAAGAGCAAAAGATATGCGAAGGAGAAGGATTATGACTTTAAGGAGGACGTGCATGAAATGGCTGAGGAGGTAAGGGTTGAGAAAGAAAGGAGATCAAAGAAGAAAGCTGGTGTGGGAGAGATGAGGGAAGGACTAAACGTAGATACCAATCTTTTATTGAGACCTCAAGGATAGAGAAGAGAGTCGGATTAGATGAGGATGTGATTAGAAACCTCATCACCTCTCTGGCTAATGAGTTAAGCATGATTAAGACAAAACTTACCAATCAAGAGATGAGGAAAAGACAGAAGGATGAAGTAATTGATAGTATGACCAGAATGCTGATAGATCAGAATAAACTGATTAAGAGACTGTTTGAGGAGGTTAATGAACTAAAGACTGCAGCCGGCCTGCCTAATCAGCTAACTCAACCTGAGTTAGATCTGGTGCAACAACTAAAGAAGTGGGAGGTTCTAGTGTGAGGATGGAGACTGAAAATGTGGAGAATGTTAAGGAGATATTTGAAGCTGGATTCGTTAACATGCAGTTTGATTTTGAAAAGGATTTTGTTAATGAAGAGGTGATAATAGGGAAATCTGTTGAAAAGGATATTGAGTAAGGGAAGGGGCTAATTGATAAAGAAGAAGATGATGAGCAACTGGTTGATTATGATTCAGAACCAGAATACTATGAGGCTAATGAGAGGCCCCTAACCTATGTTGCCAAGAAGGGAGACAATGATGGAGATGTTTTTGAAATAGCCAAAGATGAATGGTTTGTCAAGGAGAAAGAGCCTAAAGAGTTGACTCCCCTGTTCCAAAACATGGAAGAATTAAGCAAGAAGGAAGCAGACAAGAGGATTATTAGTTGGTGTTATAACCCCGGCCTCAAAATATTTATAATCAAGAGGAGAGGGGGAGGTATAACTTATATGCATAAGAGGAAGGCTTTCAAGACCTTACCGAAATGGGATCTGAGAAGGCTGGAAGTGCTGCCATTATTGAACGCTCATCTAAGTGAAAGAGCCTAGATGCTTGAGAAGGAGATATAGAATGGACTGAATGACAACTTTAAGTCATTCGGATTTATGAAGGCTGAGAGGAGAAGACTCAAGAAGGATAAAGATTGGGAAACAGGAAAGGGAAAGATTGTGCTAAGGGTGAAAGCCCTAAAGAAAGTGAACACAATTAGACTGGCAGATCCCCTTCCCCAGTTGCTGCAAAAACTTTGAGAAGTGGTTTTACGACAACAATACGGAGGAGGCGGTGATCAGAGTAATGAATGGGGGTGAGTTCAAAGTGTTTGATGTAATGGAGTTATTCAGTTTTTGTGATGAAGACCTGCTAGTTCTTTGTGAAAACCACATTAAAGCAGAGGCTGGGAAGAGACGCGAAAGGAAGCCAGTCTATTTATGACTATGGCTAGCAAAGTTAGAGGAGTAAGGGTGGAGGTGAAAGAGCTTGCGGAGAGAGTGAGAGCTCAGGATGATCTAGACATGGATGTGAGGGACTTATCTAGACAATTTGAGCAAGCAAGTGCTCGTTCCAAAGGAGCTAATGAAGCAGTAGGTGATCACGGTGAATCATTTTTTAAAGCTCCTATGGAAGAAGCTGCAGGAGGTAATGAAGAAACATCAGACACATCAAGAGAGACCGGAGCTGACATGACAAATAAAGACAACTGAAGGCGATGAGATCCAACCTAGGGGGAGTATTGAAGATCACGTATAGGTTAGACTCAACTTAGATTAGATTGTTTATATTACTTTGTAATAGGTCTAATGTTAGTTTACTTTTGTATATATTTAGTTTAATTTTGTAGTCCAGCGAAACTGTGAGATGTTTAGTTCTCCCGGAGAAACTGTTGTTTCTGCCAGGCGAAACTATATTTTCGGCAGAACAGTTTCGCTAACAATGAAACTGTCTGCGAAACTAAGACAACTATATATAGTTTTGATCATTTTCATTGTTGGCTAACCTTTCAAAAGCCTAATCATTTATCATTGTTACAAGTTACCTTTGTAAGCAGTCATTTCATAGAAATATTATTGTGTTTTGTTATTATTGAGTATATTGATCATCATTGCCTTACTTTGATTTATTTGTGGTTGTTCACAATCTTCTTCATCTTTGTTTTCTATTGTTTGTATTTGATATTGAACGATTCAACATCTCATTTGTACTGCAAATCGATCAAATGGACCAACAATGGCATTTATCATTTCATTTAAAGTGCAGTTTTTTCATTCCGCTATGTCATTTGATTGAGGAGAGTAAGGAGGCATTATTTCATGTATGATTCCATCCTTTGCACATATATCAATAAAATGTGAAACATATTCACCTCCTATGTAGCTTCTTATGATTTAGTTGATTCTCAACTTCACCCTTGAATAAGATAAACTTATCAATAGCCTCGTCATTACTCTTAAGTAAATACACATAGTAGTACCTTGTAGTATCATCAATGAACATGATGAAATACTTGTTCCCACCACAAGTAGGAATTGTTTTTAGATCACACACATCAATGTGTATCATCTCGAGGGGTTCAGTGATTCATTCAACCTTTTTGAATGACGATCTTGTTTGTTTTGCTTCAATACAAGTTTCACAATTATTATTTGAGTCGATATCGAATGTTGGTATGCAAGTAAGTTTAATCAAACAACAAATGGAATTAAAACTAACATGTCCTAGTCTACCATGCCAAGCATTAGAAGACTCAAGCAAATAAGCAGAATTAGTAGCGTTTTCATTCATTGCATTCAGAACCTTTACATCCAATTTAAACTTGTTATTGAGGGCATAGCCCTTACCAACATACAAACCATTTTGGTCAACACGACCTTATCAGACTCAAACACTATTTCGAACCCAAACTTGTCCAATTTCCATCCAAACACAAGGTTCTTACAAATTTCGGGAACATACAACATGTTGGACAAAGTAAGTTCCTATCTAGAAGTCATCTTTAAAACAACATTCCCCTCCTTTTTGATTACAACTGTGGTGGAACTTCCCATAAAAAATTTTTCTCCACTAGGCTCGTTGAACATGCTAAAGAGACTATTTTTCAAAGCACACATGACAGGTAGCCCCCGTATTGACCCACCAATCCTTGTTGTTTTTTCCGACCAAATTAAATTTGGTCACCAAAATAGAGAGATCCATGACCATAGAAATAAGGTTTTCAACCTCATGAACCATGTTCACTTGTTGAGCACTTTCATTCTTTGGAAGCTTGTAGTCATTGGCCCTATGGCCTTGCTTTCCATAGTAATAACAAGTTCCAGTGAACTTTTTCTTCCCGACTCCTCCCTTAGGACCATGGTTAAAGCCTTTCCTATGATTCTTTCTTCTACATTTCCCATTATTCTTGTTTCTTTTTGAAGATTGGCCATGTTCAACAACATTGGCCTTTGCTGTTGCAGGACTATAAATCCTTTTCAAAGCAACTTTGTTATCTTCTTCAATACAAAGATGAATAACAAGATCTTCAATGATCATTTCCTTTTGTTTATACTTGAGATTGTTCTGAAATCAATCCAACTTGGTGTTAGCTTTTCATTCATAGCAGCAACTTGAAATGTCTCGCTTAGAGTCATTCCTTCCGCATGAATATCATGAAGAATAACTTTCAATTCTTGGACTTGGTTCCTTACAATATTAGTGTCTATCATTTTAAAGTCCAAAAACTTAGCTACCATAAAATTCTTAATACTATGTATTCCGTTTTGTATTTATGGTCCAAAGACTCCCATAGTTCTTTAGCAGTTTAGCCTAGCAATAGACATTGTACAGTGCATCCACCATACCATTCAAAACAGAGTTTCAGCACAACAAATCCAAGTGATTTCAAGCTTTAATCGTACTCTATGATTGAGCATCCATTTCCCCTTCAACGTGGGGAACGATTTCAGTCAAGAACATTGCTAGGTTCAACGTGGTCAGATAAAAGAACATCTTTTGTTGACACCATTTAAAATTCAGTCCGGTGAATTTTTCTGATTTCTCAACAAGCGATGTGACCACATTAGGCAGTACTGCAACCAAAGTAGTTATAGAGAATATATGAAGAGGCTGATGCAACCCAAACATCCAAAGTCTTTCCTGCATGCTGCACAAGTACACTAAAGAAGAATGCTTTAGAAGTTTCACACATGCAACAGAAATATTCTAAGTGAAATCTTCCGAAGCCAAGACAAATATCTTCTAAAGCCAAAGATGAAGTCTTCTGAAGCTTCAGAGACAAAGTCTTCTGAAGACAACACTTGAAGACAGATTTCTTCTGAAGACTTTTAACAACATGCTTTATCAGATGTCCTTTTCCATAAAGCTTGACCCCTTTCCGCTGCAACTCTGAAAAGTCACCAACTTACATGAGTTGGTGAAAAGGTCCATGCTTTTGGTAACTGTACATTAAGGTCTTAAGTTTGTAACTTTTTACTTCATGTAATTTATCCTTTTTGTAATATATTAGGATGTGAGCTATGGCATGTCATAGTCACAAGTCAAAAGGCAATCTGCCTTTTGACTCTACAATTGATTTTGTGTTGTGTCTAGTCATTTGTATCATGCTAGCCTTCAAAGTATGGCCGGCTGTAGGATGTAATATATGTATCTCAAGTACTTGTAACTTTCCTTTATGCTTTGTAACACTTGTAATAGAACTTGAGAAAGCAATATACTACAATCTTGAAAACCATCTCCTTGAGTATCTTGTTCTCTTGTTCTGTCTCATTCTTACTTGTGTTCCTTGTATCATCTATTGTGGTTAATCTAGTTTCATTGTTTGATTAAGTTAAGTTACTCTCCTCTTTGTGTTGTTGTGTTGTAAGTAACTACCCTTCATTGGCCTTGCATTTAGTATCAGAGCATTCTAGGCTCTTGATATAAGATCTCACCATCTTTAAATCCCTAACACACACAAATACTTAAACTTTTCAAATGGCAGCTATTTCCAAAACTGATATGGAAATTGGAACCATGAACAAATCCCATAGATCACTCATGATGACTTTGACACCTGGTGCCAAAGAATGGAAGGTTTCATTAGGTTTCTGGATTCAAGAATGTGGGAATCTGTTGAGAATGGACCATACATACGAGCACCTCTTCTGCTACTGGTGGTGATATGATACCTAAGGTTGTGACTGACTACTCTGATGAAGATAGGAAGAGAGTAGAGATTGACCAGAAAGCCATGACAGTTTTCAGACTACTCTTCCTAACTCTGTGTACCGAGGTTTCAAGAAATGCAAACCAGCTAAGCAGCTGGGGGATGCATTGAAATTGATGTATGAGGGTTCCTCTGAGGCAAAAAAGAACAAGAAGGATCTCCTGAAGCAACAGTTTGAAAACTTCATCTTCAAGGTAGGTGAAACCATGACTCAGCAATACTTCAGGTATACTGAGATTGTGGATACCCTAGTGGATGCAATAGTTGCTCTTGAGAACAGAGACATTCTAAGGAAGTTCATGTCCTCACTTTCTAGGTAATGGATACAATACTGTGTGGTTATCAAGAGGACTAAGAACCTGAAAACTCTCACTCTGACAGAGTTATATGGGATTCTAAGTGGCTACTAGAAGGAGATAAACATGCAAGGTTCATCTGGAAACTCCAACAATCAAATGGGTTTAGCCCTTCATGTGGTTGAAAGGGATAGCATAGAACCCCAACATTATCTCATATGCTACCCTGACAACTCACCAAAGGGTCCTTTCATCACCTCCCTGAGACACCAAGGGAGAACTACACTCAAGGAAGCCTATTCCAAGAGACGAGTTTTTCTCAAGCCTTTGTGTCTTTGATGAAAGTTGTGGTAGCTCTCTTTTCACCCTTGAAGAGCTGGATTGTATCCATCCAGATGATTTGGAGTACATGGAGATAGTCTAGCAGATGGTTCTTCTCACTCACAAAGCCAAGAAGTTCTACAAGTGGACTGGAAGGCAAAGTCAAGTGTTACAACTGTAAAACTGTCTAACTCATTCATCATATCTTTGAATTCAGCCTCTTCTACATGCTTGTTGGTTGTTTCCTCTGAATATAACACTATTTCCAATCCAGATTCATCTTGATTTGCCTTTCTGGGTTCTGCTGCTTTCTTTGAGAATCTCATTCTTTTAACAGGATGAGAGTCATCACTGCTCTCCTCTAAGGTACTTTCAGATTCAGTTTCTTGTTCATGTACTTGCTTGACTTCTGATTCAACTTTCTTCTTGATTTCAACAAGCATCTCAAGTTCAGCTACTCTCTTGTTCAGAAGTTCATTTTGCTTTTGCAAGTCAATGATTGTCTTATCTTGCTCTTTAATTAGTTTTTCTTGTTCTTCCATGGCTATTGTTTGAATGGTCAAAGTGTCTTATCTTACTCTTTCCATGTTTTCAATCTTTTGCATGAGCTTAGAAATCAACTCATCCTTTTCGTCTGCTCTGTTCACATTGGATTTAGCAAAACTCTCTGAAGGAGCAGTCTCAGAAGTGGCTTTCTTCACATGCATTTGGACAGGTTGATCCTCCTCATCTGAAGATGATTTGGATTCTTTAGATGAGATGGTGGAATCTCCAAACTCAGTTGTATTATAACTAGTAAGGAATGGTTGAGGTGGTGATTTTGGAGAGTGGTGAGGTGGTGATTTTGGAGAGTGATGAGGTGGAGATGTGATTGGTTGAGCTATTGGTGATGGGATAGGTGATTTATGAATTGAAGTGGTTGGTGAATTATGGGGAGATGGTAATCGTATAAAGGGAGATGCAATATCATGATCATGAGCACCAATATGAAGATCACCCCTAACTCCTCCTGGGGTGACACTGGCCTTGATCCTTCAACTCTTTCCTCAGCATGCTCAACATCAGCTTGAGCTTCTTCCTGAATGGGCTTATCAACAGGAGCTTCTTGTTCTTCTATCTGTTGAATCATCCAAGGTAGTAAGGGAGAGTGTGTTCCACTGTAATAATTTCTTGGATCTCTTTTCTTAATGTACTTATAGGATTTGGCATCATAATGAGGAATAGCCAAAGTTGGTCCTTCAAGTACCAGATTAGGAAATGCTTCATTAATCAGACATTGGAGAAATCTTGGATACATTAAGAACTTTTTCCTTCTTCCTTCTTGAATGTTAGAGGTTAGACCATTGAATACATAAGCAGACATGTTGAAAGGTCTATTTGTGCATAAGGCACATATGGCAGAGGAAGTAATCACAGGTATATCATTCCATCCAGTCTTCCTCTTAGATAAGCAATGTTGAAAGAGGTGTTTTGACTCTACAAATGATTTGTTGTGTGTCTAGTCAATTGTATCCAGCTGGCTTTCATAATATGGTCGATTGTAGGATGTAGTATAAGTATCTCATGTTCTTGTATCTTTCTTGTATGCTTTGTAACACTTGTAATAGAACATTTAGAAATCAATATACTGCAATATTGAAAACCATACTGTTGTGTATTTTGCTCTTGTGTTCTGTCTCTTAATTACTTATGTTCTTAGTCTCTTTACTTGTGGTTAATCTAGTTCATCATTTGATAAAGTTTAGTTATTCTCCCCTTTGTGTTGTTGTGTTGTAAGTGACCCCCTTCATAGGTCTTGCATTTGGTATCAGAGCTTTCCAGGCTCTTGATATAAGATCTCACCATCTTAAGATCCCTAACACACACAAATAGTAAACTTTTCAAATGGCAGCCATTTCCAAGACTGATATGGAAACTGGAACCGTGAACAATTCCCCACTAATCACTCTTGATGAATTTGATACCTGATGCTTGAGAATGGAAGGTTTCATCAGGTCTCTAGACTCAAGAATGTGGGTGTCTGTTGAGAATGGACCTTACATACCTAGCACCCCCTCTGCTACTAGTGCTGGTATGATCCCCAAGGCTATGGTAAACTACTCTGATGAAGACATGAAGAGAGTAGAGATTGATAGAAAAGCCATGACAGCCCTTCAGACTGTTCTTCCAAACTATGTATATAGAGGTTTCAAGGAATGTAATATAGCTAAACAGTTGTAGGATGCATTGAAACTGATGTATGAGGGTTCCTCTAAAGCTAAGGAGAACAAGAAGGATCTCCTGAAGCAGCAGTTTGAAAACTTCACCTTCAAAACAAGTGAAACCATGACTCAGCAATACTTCAGGTATGTTGAGATTGCGGATACCCTTTGTGGATGGAGGAATTCCTCTTGAGAACAGGGACATTGTAAGGATGTTCATGTCCTCACTTCCTAGGCAATAGACACACTACTGTGTTGTGATCAAGAGGACTGAAAATCTCAAAACTCTCACTCTGATAGAGTTATATGGGATTCTTAGTGGCTACCAGATGGAGATGAACATG
>BJCM01210582.1:0-14115 GCA_018326385.1 Flaveria bidentis
CCAGTCGTGCGACTGAATCAGATTACTTAGTTAAACATATTCTTGAACCTTTTATGATTCAGAAAACGTCTAACAACTGTAAGCCTATATAACATGGTCATATATGCGTGTATTAATACATAATTTAAATAGATATAACATTAAACAATTATAAACCTGTCAAGTCAATATACGTTAAACACTTTGTTAATGAAATATTAAACATAATAAACACAATCAACCATTAGCATTTCATTAAGTATAACATCATTACACATGTGTAAGATATATTACATTTAGATCAGGATCTAGGTACATATATGTATCAACACTCCTGAGGAGATTGAGGAGGAGAGAGAGAGAGAGGAAGGGGAAGCTAAGGGGAGAGAGTTCAAGTGGATCCTCAGGCTTCAAAGAAGCTGCTATAAGGGTTGTCCCCAAGCCAAACACTAAAAATGATGAGTTGAAGGCAGCCAGGATAAACTATTTGGCAGCCAGGATAAACTACTATGTGGATAAACTTATCTTTCTTCCTTTGGAAGAACTGAATGAATTGGCAGACATGGAGTTGTTAAAAGAGAGGAAGGATGTAGAGAATGTAGAGTTTCTCCTTGGATAGACAAGGAAGTTGATAGATAAAATATGATCAACTACCTAAGTGTCACAGGCCTCTATCAGGCATTTGCACTTCTTCCCTTATCATATGAGTATGTTGAATTCAAGTATCTTGAGTAGCTGGAGCAACAAGTTATCAAAGAACAAAAGGCTTCTAAGAGAAAGATGAAAGAAAAATCTTCAAAGTCAAGAGTCATAATCTAAAGAGTCAAAAGAAGTCTGCTGATAGGTCGAGGATAATGAGTTTCCTGAAGCTGACCTGGATCTAGAGATGCATCTCAGCCAACTTCATCTTCTAATCCACAACAAGGTTCTACTCCCTCTCTTTTTGAACCTGTGAGGGAAGATGACCCAACTAAGAGAGACAAAATAGAACAACCTGGTCTAAAGACCAGTCCTCTCATTTAAAGACTTCAAAGAGGAGGAAAAGGATGGCCATGAAAAGTGTATCTAAGAAGAAGAAGTCTAAGGCATCCACCTCCACACCTTAGAATGAGTCAGAGCATTCTGAGAAAGTGCAAGAAAATGTTGCTCAACCAACTCTAACTCAAGTACAGCTTCTTGCAGTTGGAAGACCCATCCTGTCATGGACTTTTACTTTACATCAAGATAGATGGTAGGTTATAAGAGATCAAGGAGGTCAAGATGTCTACTTCTGGCAAGACAAGCTTGATCTTCCTCTACATGATCTTTATGACATGAGAAAGTATTATAAAAGTCTAAGGGATCCTGACCAATCAATAAAAAAGGAGATGGTCTTGATCCTAATGAGTACTATCAATATCTAAATAACCCTCTCTGTTTTGGTAGCATCAACCTAGAGGGAGTTTGTAAGGTTATATTAGAAAGGCTAATGCAACCAAAGCAACCAAAGAGCTGCCAATATGCATGCACTTATGAACAAGATAGAAGTTACTTTAGAAGTTTTACACTCTCTGTAGAAAAATATTCTAAGTGTAAAATCTTCCAAAACCAAAGACCAAATCTTCCGAAGCCAAAGATGAAGTCTTCAGAAGCTTATAAGACAAAGTCTTCCGAAGCCAATAAAGAGAAGATCGATTTCTTCCGAAGACAGAAAATACATGCTTTCTCTAATCAACTTTTGTATAAAGTTGTCTTATTTTCCGCTGTAACTCTAAAGACTCACCAAGTTGTATAAGTTGGTGAAAAGGTTTATGCTTTTGCAATTGTAGGTAAAGGTTGAGAGTTTGTAACTTTCTACTTTGTACTTTTTATCTTTTTTGTAATATATTAGGATATGAGCTATGACATTTATAGTCACAAGTCAAAAGACAATCTGCCTTTTGTCTGTATATTGATCTTGTTGTCTAGATTAGAGTTCCAGCTGGCTTTCAAAGTATTTGTAGGATGTGGTATAAAACATCTCATGTTTTTTCTTTTAATGCTTTGTAACACTTGTAAAAGAACTTGAGATTAATATACAACATTCTTGAAAACCATATTTATCTATTCTTGTTATTTTGTTCTGTCTCATTACTTGCTTGTGTTCTTGGCATTCTTTATATAAACCTAATCCTTATTAGATCTGTTAAATGTTCTAAACACTCTCCTCATTATGAAACTATTTGTATTGACCACCCTTGTCCGGTCCTGCAAGTAGCATAGAGGTCCACTATGCAACCCAAAATCTTGAATCCCTTATTAACTATATGGTGGTTCCTCGGCCTCCGACTAGGTTTAAAACCCTAATTCTTCCAAATTCTCATTTTTAACCCTAAACTTTCTAAAGTTATCATTTCATGTACAAACTTTTCAAGGTGTTACAAGCTTGGCTCATTCAATTTATGAGAGCCAAGCTTGAGCTCCCATAAGTTAAAGAAGCCACATAGTAAAAAAAAATGCATGCAAACAGAATAACCGGTGCAAAGATTGTTTTAATTTTTTTTTTCATAATTTAGCTCGTATTTAACAAATGAAGTGACTTTAATGTGTAAATAATTGTTAAGATATTTTATTTGAAAAACAAAAAAATAGTTGTTTTTTTATGTGCCATCATTGTTGAGAGACTTTTATAAGAACGAATTAAAAGTATATTATATTTTATATGAAAAAAACTGTTTATGGATTTTTATAAGAAATAACTAAAAGTATATTGGGTTTTTTATAGTATTTTCTCATGTCATGAAAAAAATACAATAACAAACTAAAAAACCATATCAATTCAGCTAAAACAACTTAAGTACCAACTAACTCTTTGGCGCTAACTATTTGCTTAATAGTAATTCGTTTCTTATTAGATTGACAACTTTTGTATTATTTCATGCATTTGCTACTATTTCTGGCCTTTGGCATCAATAATTAATTGTCTTGCAATAAAAAGCTTTTCATTAGTAGCAACTTCAATACTTTGATAGTAATTTCATTTGGTAGAAATAATCTTAAGTTTTTGGAGAGCATAAGTCCTACATAATCCTAATATGTATCACGACCAGAATCAAATTAAATTTACTTAAAGAATGAGGATAAACAAAAAATCAGAGAGATAGAGAGATTACAAGATTGATGATCCTAAAGTCACCTAAATTAATTTACCATCACAAACAGGATGCAACCAAAGTTTTATGGATTTGGCGGTTGCGCTGCATTCCCAAGTTTAATAAACAAAAGAAAATAAAAGAAAAGAAGTAAAAGAAAATTAACGAGATAAAAGAAATGAAAAAAAAAAGAAAATTAAGAAAAGAAAAGAAATGAAGAAAAAGAAAAAGACATTTTAAATAATCATGTTCCAGAGTTTAAATGAAATAGAAAAAAGTAAGAATTTTATGTGTCTCATTTCTTTCATTTTCTTCCATTTTGGAAGAAAATTAGAAGAGAAAATTATTAAAGAATTTCCTTTCATTTCTTTTCATTTTTTTTACTTTAAGAAACTCAGAAACACAAAGTTTTTTATATTTTCTTTAATTTTCCTCCTTAAAAAAATTATGAATACAATTATTTTTCACTTTTTATTTATTTACTTTTATTTCTTTTTTTAATGAGACTTGGGAGCACAACGCTAATAATTGTTGTCCCCTTCAAATTTGAATTTTATGAACATGGTGTTGGTGTTTAAAAAGAGTTGGTGGAGGAGAAGAATTGCTACAATTGAAAGGGTCAATCAAAATAGTGGCATTGTAGAACACATACTATAAGAGTGAAGCAATCTATTACAAAGGAGAAGGAAGAGAAGAGAATTGGATAGTTTGAGGGGCTCTGATTGCTTGTGTTTGGTGATAACGACTAGAATTGGGGGTGATGGTGTGGGGGAGGGGTTTATTTTCTTTTTCTAAAGAACTTTATGAGCAAATATATAATTTTACACCCACGTACCCACGTATCACTTTTTAGTTTTTAACAAACATGCATCACAAGTAGTGGTGTACAAGGCTTGGGTCGGTTTGGAAATAGGTTCGGGTCTAAATCGGTTCGGGTCTAAACCGGTTTTGGTTTTTTTTAATTAAAAATTTTGATTTTTTTTATATTCAAAGAAAATTTTAAACTTTTTATTAAAACATTTAAAACATAAAACAATTTATATAATTTAAATAGTTTATAACATTTATAAACATTTAAAACATTTAAACAATTTAAAACATTTATAAACATATATATAAACATTTAAAACATTTAAACAAATTAAAACATTTAAACAATTTAAAACATTTATAAACATATATATATATACAGTTTTAAACACAAGTAAAATTTATAAAACATTTATAAAATTTAAAAAACATACAAGGGTAAATAAAAATCTTTAATACTAAACATTTAAAAAAATTTAAAAACATACAAGGGTAAAGTATATAAAACATTTATAAAATTTTTAAAACTAAACATTTAACATAGTCGTTTCTTCGTTCGTTCATATTATACTTGTACGTTTATTACTCGCCACCAGAACCAGAACTGTTACGAAGGTAGTCATCATATGCCGCTTAATCATCAGTCGTTCCTGGTGTCAATCCGCTCTCTACCTCGTACTCGTATAATTTTGTTTCGTATTCCAGTTCTCCTTCAAGTGAACGTTTGTCTTGTACTCTTTCCGCGACATCCAAACCTGGTTGTAAACCGGTTTGGAACCGGTTTGAAACCGATTCGGTTCCAAAACTGGTTTTAAAATTCGAAATGAAAACCCGAAAGGGAACCGGTGGTTCGGGCCGGTTTTGAACAGGTTTGAGCCTCAAACCGGTTCCGGGTTTTTTTCCCATTTCTAATCACAAGGATGAAAAATGTTACGATCAAGTAAAGAGCGGAGGGGCATGCCCGTAATTTCTCTAAGTTCGGGAGAAATTTAAAATAAAGTTGGATATTATATTATCTTTTCAGATTTCAGATGTTACAACTTACAAAGAGGGAAAAAAATAAAGAAAAAAGAAAAGAAAAAAGAAGATATTAATATTGAAGTAAAAGACAAGTCAAAATATCCATCGACCAAGAAAGAGCAAGTTCCTGTGCGTCCATGTGTTTTCTTGGCGAAATCTTGAAGATTTCTTGACAGTGAGACAAGGCTCCAAGAAGGAAGCAAGATCTTATCTTTTTTTTTTTATGTGAACAACAAACACTCCGACCTTCAACAGCAAAGAAACTTAATATTAATATGGGCATCCTGAATGACGATGCAGTGATCATCAAAGAACCTCAAACACCAGGAGACAACACTCTCATCACTGTAAATTGTCCCGATAAAACTGGCCTTGGCTCTGATCTCTGCCGAATTATTCTCCTCTTTGGTCTCAGTATTGCTAGAGGAGGTATTTCTTTTCCCCTTGTCTTTTTCTTTTGAATGATAGTGATTATTACTGAAACTTGTGTTTTTTTCTGATATGTTATTTGACTAATTTATGGTTATATTCTTTTGGAAAATTATGGTTCTTAGTGGGAGGTGGAGAAGTGATTGTACCCTTACAGTTGGGCTGCCTTGTCTGTGATTCATTGCTTGATACTCTTTTATTTATTTTTCTTGAATTCTGAAGCAAATTTCTGGTATTTCTTTTGTTTTATGCAATTTCTTGAAAAGGGTCTTGCTTGCTTGTGACTTATCAAAACATAATTAATCCATCAGATTTTTGTTAATCCCATTTTTCTTGCAGTTTTGGTTCATGTATGTGTTTTTATATTTAATTTAAATTGATTTTCATCAAAAGAATGGTATTATCCCTTACATGTGTTATACAGAACCCCATCATGATTTGGAGCTCATAAGATATCCTAAACATTTCTATTATTTATTGCAAATTTGTTAAAATATGGTCTAAACATTCTGATGTCTGCTGTAAAGCCTGCAAATTGCATATAAGTAGTACATAGTTTGAAGCAAATTCTGTTTTTTATGCTTTCAAAATAGTTATTAAAGTCCAGATGTCATAAACTCCTGAATGCACAAATGCAACCATGAACCCTAAAACTTTGGTTTGTAAATTCGATAATACAAGATCATTTTGGATTATTAAAGGATTGTAATTCGTTTAAGTAATCTGTTATGCACAGATGTATCAACAGATGGGAAATGGTGTTACTTAGTCTTTTGGGTGGTTGGTAAGCCAACAACCAGGTGGTACTTATTGAGAGACAGGCTTCTTGAGGTATGCCCGCCGTGCACCCCGGCATTATCTGAAATTTTCTACTTCCGGCCAGAGTTTCAACAGCCAAAGCCACCCAACGTTTTCCTTTTGAAGTTCTGGTGTACTTTTGACCGAAAAGGCCTCTTACACGGTACTTCCTAATTTGTAACAAAGTATTCTAGCATACCAAACATCAATATAAAGCTAATGTCTTATACGCCTGCAAATTGCCATTTAAGTTCTTTCTTACGATACTGCAGCCATGTAGACTTTTCGTGAAATAATTCTCAAATAAAGGATACATGGCTATAGTATGTCACTCAAATATCAAGATGGAATACTGCAGCAATGTACGCTCTCGATGAAACATATTCTACATAACATATTTTTTTAGATACATGATAAGGTTGCAGTATACCAATTGTTTACAGTGTCATATTGCAACCTTGCATAGTTCCCATGAAAAATGTCGTACAAACACAAGACAATGTAATGTGATAGTTTGCATTCATGTGCACTTTTGGTGGAACATATCCTTTAGAGGATGATACAAGATTCCTTTTCCATTTAATAAGGAGGATTCACATGCATTTGAATCTACAAAGATATAGTCAAGATTGTATAATTGTTTAATGTGATTAGGTTTCTTGAGAAGTTGGGGATGTATAGCTTACTTTGACTAAAAAGATTAATTGTTTAAGTGAAATATTGCACCCTGTCGGCATACTTATGATTATATTATTAACAGCGTGACAGCATTGTTTCAATTTATTATCTATGCTGAAAGGGACTTTAAACTTGTCGCGTGACAATGACCGTAAAACCAGTTATCTTTGTCCATCAACTATATTTTCAACCCATGTGTGCTCCAAAGTTGAAACTATAGAACTATTAGCAAATGTATGATTCTTTAATTCGGTGTTTTATTCACAGGTAAATACTGTAAAGCTGTTCAATATTTGAAGTATTCTTTAAATGTTTTCTTCACAAATGAATCATTTTTATATGATTTGTGTGCCTTTGACATATGTATATATATATGTATTTATGTATATGGAATTCCTTGAGCCCAACAATGTTGTTCCTCGCGTACCCTTATAAACATCAGATAAACAGATAGTTTGTACATTTGTAATTGATCATCTGTTAATGAGTCCACACGAATCAGTCTTTAAATTCCTACAATATTCTAAGTATATTCTATCTTTGAATCTCATTTGATTATATGTTTTTTAATAATGTTTATAGATGTGACAAAAGTCCTTTGTGAGCTAGAGCTTACGGTTAAGCGAGTAAAAGTGTTTACAACTCCCGATGGGAGAGTCATGGACCTTCTGTATGTCACAGATACAAGGTACTGTATTTTTTACCTCAAAACTCAAAACATTTTTGTTGACTTTTTAGTATTGACCTTTTGACCCACATGAAATGCGTAGAGAACTTCTTCATACAAAAAGACGACAGGAGGAGACGAAAGATCAACTAAACGCGATGTTAGGAGACAACATGATTAGTTTTGAGATTGAATTGGCGGGTCCTGGTGTTGCGGCTAACCCTCAAGGATCAGCATTTCTTCCACCTGCAATCACAGATGACATGTTTGGTTTGGGATTCAGTGGGACCAAAATGGGCGGTGCCCTCACATCTGATCACGTGTCTATTACCGTCGACAACCAGCTTAGCCATTCACACACCCTGGTTCACATAGTTTGTCAAGATCATAAAGGCTTGATCTATGACATCATGCGAACCTTAAAGGATTACAACATCCAGGTACAAGCACCTGATTTTCTTTACAACAGGCACATCTAATACCATCTCTTATAACTCGTTCATTAATCCTCATTATTGAATATCACATAATCACTTTCATAACGCACATCCAATGCTTCCTAACTGACATAAGAAGCATGTTTGACATCGATAGGGACAAAAGGAATGTTTTAATTGATTATTTTAAACCTTGATAGATCTCATATGGACGGTTCTCCTCCAAAGCAAAAGAAAAGTTCGAAGTCGACTTGTTTATAATGCACATAGATGGAACGAAGATTGTGGACCCCGAGAAGCAAAATGTGCTTTGTGCGCGTCTCAGAATGGAGCTGGTTCGTCCACTTCGAGTGGAAGTGATGAGCCGTGGTCCAGATACCGAGTTGCTGGTGGCTAATCCAGTTGAGCTAGCTGGGAAAGGCCGACCACTGGTGTTTTATGACATAACACTTGCCATAACAAGTCTCAATATACGCATCTTCTCAGTAAGTTAACTAAAACTACATTATACCGTCTTTAAGCTTACAGTCAACCATATTTTTTTTTATAATGGGTTGATTTGGGTTGTATTCAATTGCTCAAATCAAACTGTCAGAAAAGGGTCAAGGGTGGAAGATGGGGGGGATAACCGGAATTACAGAAAGAAGTTAAACGAAATAACTGAACCAGTTGAGAAATTGATGATTTGGTTATTATCTTTTTGACAAGCGGCTTTTCTAGTTTGATTAAGGTTATTTGTGTATATGTAACTAAATTAACCAAACCGATCGATCCCTTGCTAGAACCAACTTTTATATATTATTTTTATTAAGAATATGTTATTATGGACAAGTTTCATTCATAAATTAAATGTATTGTTAAAATTTTATATGATCCAATATATAATTGGATTTGTATACTGGAATTAGCTTGAATTCATGGATGTCCAATGCGAGTGGTTAACCGATTTAACCAAACCATTTTTTCTAATTGCTGAATAAACCGAAACAATGAACCATATACAAGTGAACTTAACAATTATCAAATCTAAAAACCAAAACATTGCTTATAGATCGGTTTTAGCTCATAACTGAACATTGGAAGATTATATAAGTTGAAATTTGGCTTAGCCTATTTTTAGTGCATCTAATTAATTACCTCCTAAATTGTTTTTAATTCAAAGTTATAGTTGTTATAGTAACAGGATTGTTTAGTAATTCTTAACTAACACAATAATCACATTAATTAATTATAAGAAGTTATAATAATTAACATTTTCTTGCAAGCAACCCCACATGGCCTATTCATTTCAAACCTGACTCTTTAGCGAACCTGCATGATCCGTCCGTCTTGCCAACTGTAATTTGATCTTTTTATAGGTCGAGATCGCAAGACACCGGATTGAGGATCGAGAATGGGAAGTTTATCGGGTTCTACTTGATGAAGGGGATGTGGCTTTGGTGCCAAGGAGCTTGATCAAAGAGTGTGTTGTGAAGAACTTGATGGGATGGGAGTAAGAGGTGGTGGAATACATAGTGTTAGAAAGTTGTCATGTTGGCCTGTATAATGTTTAAGTTAGCAATGTGTCTGAGTGTAGAATATAGAATATGCAGGGGGCATAAGTCATCACCCCTGTCACTTGTATATAGACCATATACCATCTTAGCAAATGACTTGTAACTGCGCAACTTAATGTGTACATATTTGCATATATAAAACCCTTCAAGTGTGGTTACTTTTACTTGTAGATTTCTTGGTTATTTCTTAATATTTCCCCTGCCTAAACATGCTACGTGTTTTTTTTATGGCGTATCGTATATTATATAGTCCAACTCATAAACTACACTAATTCTTATGTTAAAATTTGAAATATGATGTTCTTTAAATAATATTTGACTCTTACTAATGAGTTATGAGCTACCAATATAAATGATGAACATGAATTAGTTTGGTATGCCTATAAGACAAAACCAAAATTATAACTTATGTTCTAGTTTCTAGATTTTGTTTACGGTTACAAACAATTTGATTATCTTAATTACTGGTCATTAGTTTTTGTTAGAAATTTAGTGAAAATGGATCCAACCGATTTAATAAAATTTAATAAAAGCATATTAAAAGCAAGATTATTAGAACCCAAAATGGTCATGTTTAATTAATCTCACCATGTGAACATAATACGATGTAGGTATAATATGATAAAACAACTACTTTCTCAACTAGGGTTATCACGATTGACTATATGAAGTCAATCGGTAACACTGCAGATTTCCTTACAAAAGGATTAAGAAGAAAGTTAGTACATAATTAGCCGAGAGAAATAAGACTTCATCCGGATAGAAGTGTTGGTATTACACTCTTTTCCTAGGTTAGAACTTCCAACCACTTGGAATCCAGTTGAGATGAACACATGCTTTTGCTTTGGATCTATCTTCAGCTTGGACTCCATCATTTTCTTGGTAGTTTTTATGGTTGCCTTAGCTTTGTTTCTTCTAGCTTTGTTGGTTAGATACTGGTGGGAATGGGTTTTTCTACCAAGTTCTTCCATATAGTGATCTCCATAGTTGCATCAATCTTCTTCTCATGAGGTATGGGGTCAGCAGATGGAACCTCTTGCTCTTCAATACAACATCTTGGTTGTCTTATAGACTCATAAGAATGTGGTGGAGCAATTTCATTGGTTTCCAACCCACCTTTGTTTTGATACAGACCTTTGAGTGGGAGGATGATGCAATAATGGTTTTGAAGTTATGTTCTTCAATAGCATACTTCCTTACTTTAGTCTCAGCTATTACTAGCTATGCTTGAGCCTTACTTAACTTGGAAATTATGTCTTTAATTTGAGCGCTATAATTGGAGTGTTCATGTTTTTAAAGAATAAATAGTTTTCTCTAACTCTTCAATTTTAATTTAATAGTCAGATTCTGCCCTTTTAAAATTAGATTTTGGAATGTTTAAGGACTCAATATCAGATTTGAATTCCATGTTATAGTCCTAATACAATTTGACTTTAGCAATACAAGCTCGAGTATAGAGATGTTCGTATACCTTGCTGTTATTAGTTCCATCCATGAGTGCTTAAGTAGGGGTCACATCTTGCACCATAAAACTCCAGTCAACTTCTTGAGCAACAACAATAGTTTGTTGTTCAGTTGACTTTGTAGCAGCTTTAGGTGTGATAGTATGCGTAGAGGCTTGAGTGGCTCCTAGATTGGATCTAGGAGCTTTGCATTCCTTTGCAAAATGACCAAGTTGATTGCAGTTGTAACACTTGGCCTTGGTTTTGTCAAACCTGAATTTGTTGTTGATTGGGTTTTGAGGGAACTGTCTTCTAGGTTTTTTATAAAGCCATTTGTCGAATGATGTCCATGTATTCAACATCATCTGGGCTAAAATATTATAATCTGAAAGTCACTAGAATGCTCATTTCCTGAAAGAAATGCACAATTATCCTGGAAGAAACTTGATTGAGTTTGTTGAGACCTTGGTGTCTTAGGAAAGGTGATGTATGGCCTAGAAGAACATGATTGATGCTGAGAGTAAGTCAAGTAATGTTGGGGCGGGGGGCGAGGGGGTCCTTGATCCTTCAGCAACAACAAAAGCATTCCTAGCAAAAGGAATAGAGGTTCTACTCATCTGGTGGCCTTTCTGAGTCTCCATCTCTACATGGTATCCATCAAGAATGTCGTATAGTTTAGTCATTGTGAGAGTGTTCAAATTCTCTATCCTCTTGATCTTCCACTCTTGAGGAAGTTCACTCATGAACTTCATTGCTAGATCTCTTTTCTCAAAAGTCAATCCTACAAACTGAAGTGATGAAATAAGATCCATAAACCTGAAGTATTTCTAGTTGAGGGTCTCTCAAGCAATATAGGTGAAGTTTTCGAACTGCTGCTTCATGGAATCTTTCTTCGGCTCATTGGAACCATAATACATCAATGTCAAAGCATCAAAGATTTCTTTGATTGAATTACAGTGCTCAAAGCCTACCATTATGGAGTTTGTTATTTTTGTAAGTAGCACATTCATGGCTTTGCTATCAATGTCCATTCTCTTGAAGTTTTCATCTAAGTAATCTTCAACGACGTTCTCTATCATGGCACCATTACCAGCCGGTGTTGCCATTTTTGGCTTGTAAGGACCATGGGTGATAGATCTTCACATTTTTCCATTTTGATATTTAATGAAGGCTTCAATTGGCATGCACCAAGATCTGAAGTTATCAGGGGTGATGATTGGAGCATTAGTCATCGTGCCCATTTCAGATTCAAATAATTTTTGGTGGAGGGTCATTTTGAGTGAAGTGAGTGTATGAGTGATGAAACAAGGAAATTTGGGATGGTAAGATCTCACAATCAAGAGCCTGGAATGCTCTAAGACCAATTTGCAGGATCGGTTATGGTCACTCAACAAAAGTATTCTCTCTTGAACTCACTAAGTCACACTCGAATAATGAAGCAGAATCCTTTAAAAGTTGATAATAATATACTAAGTAAGTAAGAAGCAAGAAATGGTTTTCAAAATACTTGTATATATTACTTCTCAACTTAAAGTTTACAAGACTCTTACAAGCATACTCAATGAGTTTACAATGAGAACTATATATACTACTATCAACAGCTGGTTATACTTAGATTACCAGTTGAGAATTACTACTCAACAAATACTATATTGCAAGTAGTAAGGTATCTAAGATAAAATACTATCCTACAATAAAAAGTAAAGTTGGTAACTACAGATGGTTATACACATGAAGCTAGAATGAACAATACTACAATATATACTACTATCTACAACCAGTTATACTTATCTTTTTGTCACTAACAAAAGTTGGTAACTGTACTAACTGATAAAGAATAAACAGTAAATAAAGTATGATCAACTACATGGATGGGGGAAAACGCCATGCAGTATATCAGAGTTACAGTGTAACACCCGGTTATTTTTAGAAGTCTCAAACGAAGGAATTAAGTGAAGAAAAAGAAAGAAAAGCTATTTAACCCAAGTTGAGGGGTTAAAAGTGTCAAAAAGAAAGAAAAGCTATTTAACCCAAGTTGAAGGGTTAAAAGTATCAAAAAGACAAAATGTTTGAAAAAATGGGTGTAAAAGGTGATGGCCGCCCATGTTGTCTGCCTACATATTTTCATTCGGATATTTCTAGAGAGAGAAAGTGAAGGAGAGCAGAAACTCTTGGGTTGAAGAAGAACAGAAAGAAAAGTGCGAATTCAAGGTAAGAATTCGTGTGTTTATGGTGTTCTTAACTGGTTTTATCCTCGGTTGTATGCTTATGTATGTTGTGTGTGTACGGGTGTGTGTTTCAAGTGGGTTTCTAGGTGAGAACTTGTAGCAATCGGGCTTTGAAGGAAGTCTTACCCGAAGAGGCTGCTAAAGTGAGTTCTAGAACCCCTCTTTTACATGTTTTTAACTGATTTTAGGGCTGAAAATGCATGTATGAACGTTTTTATAAAAATGGGTTTTTCACCCGTATGTGTTTATGTGTGTATGTTGTGGGTGGGGTTTGATTTTGGGCTATCTATGTGTTTGATGATGTTATGGTTGTGTTTCTACGGCTTAGAATGAAAGATTTAAGCTTAGAACATGATAGATGATGTTTGGCAACTGAAATATGATGTTTAGGTGCGAATGAGGCTGCTCATGCGCCTAAGTTTTAGAATTTTCCTAAGTGTTCCCATACGCCCGAAACTTCATGCGCCCAAATAGGGTTCATGCGCTTGAAATGTCCTCATGCGCCTGGATGGCCATGCTACTAAATTCAATGCGGATGAAGATGAAGGAATTGATATGCTCAAGATACATATTAAATTGATATGGCTAGTGTAATATGATCCAAGTCGGGTCATACCCAATAACAAGCCAAACAAACACCAATAAGTATTTATTTGTTGATGAGATCATACAAATGAATAATGACACCAATTTAGAAAATGAGTTTTCTAAAACATTGTCTTTGTAAATGAATAACATTATATGGATAATTTGTTCATGAGAAATTAGTTGTTTTATTATTTAAGTTGGTTAAATAATATCAAACAAAAGTGTGTTATTTTATAAAATTAAAAGGGGTTTTAATTTTATAAAAACTAATGTGCAAGAGTGTAAATTTTATAAAATCAAATGGGAGGGAAATCCCATTGTGGGACCCCATTTTCGGCCGCCCCTTTGTCAAAAGGGGAGCCTCTCATTTGTG
>BJCM01210583.1:0-19468 GCA_018326385.1 Flaveria bidentis
TGGTTTACTTTTAGTAGTTGTCTTTACTTTTTCAGTAGATTGTAATCAGTAGTTTAGTATAATGTAAAAAATCTGAAGATCTTACACTTCAGATGTTGTAGTTTTAGTAGTTATAGAATTAGCTGATACTTAAGCTTTTATTGTAAGATGTCCTCAGTTGTTGTGGACATCTTCAGTAGTTTCAGTTATTTTCAGTTGTTTGTATAATCTGTTAGATGTCACTATCAGGTGACATCTGCTGACGTCACATTCCTCTATAAAAGGAATGTTGACCTAATTTGTACATGCCGAAGCTTATGAATGAATGAAAACATCATCTTTTGCAGAAAACTTTCTCTCTCTATAACCGTCACTGCTTGATTGAATATTCATCTTATTCTTGCTTAAATTTCGTCTAATTCTAGTACTATTCCGCTGCGAATCATAACCTAGTTGATCAAACTAGATCTTAGATCCTTACAACCTTCTACCTGTCAACCACCTAAACAACCACAAATCATCCTCACTTACCATAGAAAATCCAAACGAATCCTTACTCAAGTAATTGAGCTTGTGCAGGCCCTCATATCATCACCCATACATGAAGAAGTGGATACTAGAGCTCCTATTTCTCCTAAGGAGCAAATCACACCCACCTCATCAAGAATCAGTGTTGAGGTTCCTTATGCTCAGCCTGATGAGCACATTAGCCCATCTACCTTAAGCCTTCACTCTTAGTCTTAACACTTAAGAGAATAACCTTCAGGGGAAAGTTACTATCCCTAGCCTCTAGATCTAAACCAACCCATTCCCAACCTAGAATTCTATGATGATGAAGACATGGGATTTAGTGAGTACTATGAGTCTCTCTACTTCTCCCCTACTCAAAGAGAGATGAGTATTCATGCCTCTAACGTCTAGCCCACAACATTCACCCATCACTGAGGTGGATCTCCTTGAACCTATCCAGGAGGTCCATATGGAAGAGGCTCTCACTTTTGAAAGTGATTACATCTTTAAGACCTCAACCATGGCAACTCGGCCCACTGACACTTAACTTGAAGTTGTCAATGAATAGGGGAAATCCAGCATCCAAGAACACTATGATGGTGGTGAGAGAGAAGACTTTCGTCCAATTCTCTCATCCCTCAATGATTCTACTGATGAAGATGAGCGGAACATGAAACTAAATGTGTATAAATTATCACAAACATGCTCATATTTAGTCTCTAATGTTAGTCACCTTGAATCTCAGGTGACTATCTTACAAAACATGATTAATGATCAGCAACTAGAGATGTATTATCTTAAGGAAAAACTAGCTAGGAGACCTTTAAGAGGAACTCATCCAGAAACACAAGAACCTGTGGATGTAATTGACCTAACTCCTAGCTCACTTGTGCAAGTGGGTGATGCTACCATATAAGGGGGAGAAAGTCATAACAATCACAGAACCTGAGAGTTCCTTATATAGTATGGACATTGAGGACTCACCATCCTCGATTACAGTTGTCCATTCTCAGCAACCTTCTCAAGTTCATATTGATCTGGACTCATTGGACTCACTTATTCAGAGTCTCTTTGAGGAGGGAATTCCAAGGGCTATGTCAACTCCACCCTAAGGAGCTTCAAATTACAGTATTTGGTGGAGGTATGATGCTGATAGAAAAGCCCACATACTTTAAAGAGTTCAAGGACATCAAGAAGTCTTCAACTTTTAGAACTTGAACTACTATGAAGATCTTGACCTGGTCCTTGCCAATCCAAGCCAATCTAGGCAAGTTGACTAGCTGGCTCAGAGGATTCAAGACATGATTATTGAAGAGTTCAGTCAAAGAAGAAGACAAAGACAATCAGGTAATGTCATTGGTCAACTAGATGTTGAGGTGGACCCTAAGATTATCTTAAAAGGGAAAATATTGACTGAAGGCCCGGTGATAGAACCTGTAAGCTTTGTCTCATAACCAGAAACTTTGACAATCCATCCCCTTAGTTAAACACCTATTGGTGAGGGTGTATCACAACCTCTCTCTGGCCAGAGCATGGATGCTACTCCAAGCAATAAAGGCCAAAGCTCTTTCCACCTTGAGTTACAAAAGTCTGTGTGTGACAAAAAGAAAAGGAATTTGACTCTTGAGAAGATTGAGGAGGAGGTGAGAGAAAGAGAAGAAGAGGAAGCTAAGGGAAAAAAGTTCCACTAGGTCTGTTGGTCCATTTGATCGTATTACAATGCAAATGAAATGATGAATCGTTCAATATAAAATACACATACTAAACAAGATGAACAATGAAGATTGAAAACAATAACAACTCATTCAATATAAGACAATGAAGATCAATACATTCAATAACATCAAAGCACAATGATATTTCTGTGAATTTACTGCTTAGAAAATGTAACTTGCAACAAGGATCAATGATTAGGGTTTAGCAAGCTTACCCACAATGATAATGATCAAAAACTATATATAGCAGTCTTAGTTTCGCAAATAGTTTCGCTGTCAGCGAAACTGTTCTGCCGAAACTGTAGTTTTACCCGGTAGAAACAGTAGTTTCGCCGAGCGAACTAATCAGCTGACTGTGACAGTTTTGCTGGACTGCAAAAATACATAAAGCTAAGTACATACAAAAGGAAACTAACAAAAGACCTATTACAAGTAAAAATAAACATTTTAATCTAAGGTGAGTCCAACCTATACATAATCTTCAATACTCCCCCTAGGTTAGAACCCACCACCGTCACTCGTCTTGATGTATCTTGTCAGCTCCAGTTTCCTCCATTGCCTTTGATTTGTCTTCAACGCCTCCTGCAACAACTTCCTTAGGGGCTTCAGCAAATGATTCTCCATGGTCTCTTCCTGCTTCACGAGCCCTATCGAGATGAGCACTAGCTTGCCCAAACTACCTTGTCAGATCTTGTATATCCATGTTGAGATCATCTTGAGCCCTTACTCGCTCTGCAAGCCTTTTAACTTCTGCTCTCACTCCTCTAATCTTATTTGCCACAGTCATAAACAGACTGGCTTCTTTCCTTGTCTCTTCTCCCGCCCCAACCTTGATATGATTCTCACATAAAACCAGCAAATCTTAATCACAAAAGCTGAAGAGCTCCATAGGATCAAATACCTTGAATTATTTACCATTCTTAATTCTTATCACTGCCTCCCCCATGTTATTATCATAAAACCACTTCTCTAAATTCTGTAACTGTTGGGGAAGGGGATCTGCTAACATGACTCTATTCACAGTCTTCGGTGGCTTTACCCTTAGGACAATTCTTCCTATTCCAGTTTCCTAATCTTTGTCTTTCTTTGATCTTTTCCTCTCTGCCTTCATGTATCCAAAAGACTCAAAGTTTTCATTTAAGACATTCTTAATCTCTTTCTCCAAAAGTGAGGCTCGTTCACTAAGATTGGCATTCAATAATGGCAGAGCCGCTAACCTCCTCAGATCCCATTTAGGCAAGGTCTTGAATGCCTTCCTCTTATGCATGTAACTAATTCCACCCCCTATCTTCTTGATCATGCACATCTTGAGGCCGGGGTTATAACACCAACTAATAATCCCCTTATCAGCCTCCTTTTTACTCAACCCTTCCACTTGTTGGAAAAGGGCAGTTAATTCTTCAAGATCCTTCTCTTTAACATACCATTCATCTTTATCCATCTCAAATACATATTCATCTAGCTTTCCCTTTTTGGCTACATATATCAATGGTCTCTCATCCACTTCATAAAATTCTGGCTCAGAATCATAGTCTACTAGTTGTTCATCGTCCTCCTCTTCATCAACTAGCCCTTTTCCTTTCTAAGCATCTCTTTCAATCGACTTCTCCCTCACAACCTCTTCTCCAACCAGATCTTTTTCTAAATCAAGTCCCATGTTCACAAACCCAGCATCCAAAATTTCCTCCTCATTCTCCCTACTATCATCTTCATTCCTTATTTCACAACCTTCCGCACTAGCAGTTGCTGCACCAGATGTGTCCTCTCCTGCCCTGGAGGAAGTACCCACGTTCAAGAACGGGTATTTAGAAGTATCAGTTAAATCATCTAACTCAGATTGAGTTAGTTGATTTGGCAGGCCGGCAGTAGCTTTCAATTGAGCAACTTTCTCAAACAACTTCTTCAGCAATAAGTTTTGATCTACCAGCATCTTCTTCATTCCCTCCATCAACTCATCTTTTTGCCTTTCCCATATCTCTTGATTAGTGAGTTTGGTCTTTATCATGCTCAATTCATTAGCCAGTGAGCTGTTAAGATTACGAACCATATCCTCATCTAAGCTTCCTCTTTCTTCCCTCCTTGGTCTTTCAGTGAATGCTTGATGTCTCTGTTTAGTTCTCCTTTCTGATTCTCCTATATCAGCTTTCTTCTTCGATCTTTTCACCTTTTCAACTATCTCTTTAGCCATTTCATCCACTTCTTCTTCGAAATCATAATCCTTCTCTTTTGCATACTTTTTTCTCTTCTTAGCAGCATCAGTCTGTTGTGCTCTAGTCTCTTCAGCTCGTTTATTCTCCGACTCGTCCACCCTTCTAATATAGTTCTATCTTTCAGGTGGGTACATATTTCCCACATATGGGTGATCTTCCCGCTAAAGTCATGTCAGATGGCACAACAGTCTGCAAAAATACATGGGTTCATCTGCACCAACCTTTTCACCTCCCCGTGTCTTGGCACATTTGGAACTAGATCATCAAAGATCATCTAAAGAAATCTAGGATACAAAAGCCACTTATCCTTCTTTAGGGCCATCACATTCTCTGCCATACAAGCAAATATCAGTCTCGCAATGTTTGCCTTTTCCCCTCTACAGCATAACACCATAGCTTTTGCCCGGTCTATGTTCGACCCATCTGATCCACCTTTACGGTGATCTAAACACATAATAAAGACATGCACAATGAATCTCCATCCTTTGAGAGAAAGGAATTCTTGATCTCTTTTCGGGAACCAAAAGCTGGCCCTTCATATCCCATACTCCTGAATGCTACGAACCCCTCAGTATATCACATAGTAACCTCTTCTCCTGAATCTTCTTCAAGTCTTAGGATCCGTGAAACTGTCTCAGCTGTAATAGTCACCTCATTCTCCAAAACTTTAGTAGTGATCCTTTGGGTGTTCCCTCTAGTGTCATACTTAGCGGATCTCCAAAAGTCTCTGATGTGTAGATCATAGATGGTAATAGAATGAGAGATAACATAAGCTATAGGGTATCTTTGCAGCCACCGAATACAGTCTCTAAACCCTGCTGCTTTAGGATGTGTATCATCTAGAATGATTGTGATGTTGTTTCTCTCATCGAACTTTAGATTAGCCATTAAACCTGAAATACAAATGAAATATATTAAAAAATATAAAGTAATAAAATAATAAAAAAATAAGAAAAAAATAAAGAAAAATCAAAAATTAAATTAAATTCGTTGGCCAAAACTATAGTTTCACAGGATAAGATTTAATTTCGGCAGGCGAAAGTATAGTTTCGCCAGCAAGATCACACCAGTTTCGCCCAAACAGTGAGGTAAATTCGACAAGCCGAAACAATAGTTTCGGCACAACGAAACTGAAAAAAAGTCAGCGAAACTGTTAAGTTCGCTCAGACAGCATAACCTTACATTTTCACTGAGGATTCATGAACTTTCGTTCAGTTTCGCTAGACTATCAGTAATTTCGCTGGAAGAACAGCGAAGGTACCGAAAAGTCTCGATCAAATATACTCACAATGAGATATTATAAACAAGATTAAATGACGGTCCTGAGTTCGAAACTCACTTGCGAGTATGAATCAACAAACAATCGTAATAAAAAACACAGAATCAGAGAAACGCATGTAGAGGTCACGAAACAACCCTAAGAAACCTAACAGTTCGATGGTGCGAACGTGAGAAGATAATTTCGCAAACTGACTTAAATAGCATATAATTTCGCACGTAGCGAAACTATAGTTTTGCCAGACGAATCTATAGTTTCGCCAAGCGAAGCTGCGATTTTGCCAAGCGAAACTCAGATTGAAAATGACATCGCACAGGATGAGAATGCGGAGCGAAATTGCAATTTCATCTAGTGAAACAAATAGCGAAAGTATAGTTTCGTAATTTTTTTTAATTTATAAGAATTAACAGAGATCTAAATCAATCAGAGATCACATCCTCAAGATATATATTAGCACAAAGATGACTTTAATCATCAAAAAGCAATGAGATCATACCGATAACTGAATCTGATCACATTCTTTGAAGGAATTTTGAAATTCTCAAACATATCAATAATGATTGCTGATATATTTGTCCACTTAAACCCATGCCTTATCTTTTTCAACAAACAACATATGCTTCGTTAAGGTTCGATTAGATGCTTTAGAATTTTAGGACCCCATAATCATTTGGCAAAAACCCTCACCCAATCTTAGGATTCTTGAATTTTGATACGATCTTTATAGAACAAGGCTTGTACAGATCTGTGTAAGAGATTATCAGCAAAATATTGCATTCTATGATGAAATCATCATTTAGATGATTTAACACAACATAAATCAAGATGGTGAGAGCTCCATACATACACCATACATGATTCAAAGATATGCCTAATAAGATTTGTATCATGGTGGGTGAAAGATCAATTCTCAATTCATTTTTTGTCGGGACTCAGTTTTTGTGCAGGCAAAAATGATTGAGTAAATCCAGATATCTTTAAGCATATATTTTAATTTAAATCAAAATGCTACTGTCTACTTTATTCTTTAGGTTGAGTCTACCAAGTATATTATTTAAAGAATCTATTTTTTGTTCTTTTATTAGCAATTTAAAAAATAAGATGTAAATCAGAGAGCGGCATCAGTTATTATCATTTCTCATTTTAAATGCCAGTCATGCATAAATGACCATATTCAGAAGATATACAATCATTTCTCGTCATCTCAAATAAAGCTCCCAATTTTTTTATGTAGAACTTATATAAACTCCCCTAGAATTTTATTTTAGAAAACCCCTTTATTTTTATATAGACAAGAGAAAAGAAAAGAGGTTTAAAAAGATATTAGCCCTAGCATAGAGATCAATTAATAAAAGCGAGGTTTATCAAATGTTTTTTGTGAAAAGATCTACCTTTTGATTTTTAGTATCAATTGGAATAATATCAATAAAACCCTTTTCCTGTGCATCACGAATTGCATGAATCCGTGTTTCGATGTGCTTGGTTCGAGAATGATGAATAGGATTTTTAGCGATCCCGATGGCGGCTTCGTTGTCACAAAACAACGGTATGTGGAGAAAATTGATTTCATAGTCAATCATCTGGTGTTGTATCCAAAGAATTTGTGAAGAACAACTAGAGGCAGCAATGTATTCTGCTTCCCCTGTAGGGAGGGAAACAATGGTCTGTTTCTTGCTTTGCCATGAAACCAGATAATTGCCTAGGTATTGACATCATCCAGTCACCGATTTTCTATTTAACCTGCAAGCATTACAATCACTGTCAAAATAAGCATGTAAATCAAAATTCCCACCATAGGGATACCAAAGACCTAAATGAGAGGAGCCTTTTAGATAACAAAAAAATCTCTTGACGGCCTTTTCATGAGACTTTTTTGGAGCCGAATGGTAACGAGCACAATATCTGTAACACCCCGAATAATGTCTAAGCGAGCCAAATAATAATAATGGACTTAGACAAGATCATTTAATGAAAATAAGATGGATATGGGTTATAGACCGAGTTAACTCTTCGGGTTATGTTTTTGGCGAGTTTAAGGTCCCAGGAACGCCCGGTATATATAAACGGAATAGCTTGAGCAGCGCTCATTTGCAACTCAACACTCTAGTTCTAGAGAGAGAGAGAGTAGAGAGAGAAAGTAGAGAGAATTGAAGATTCAAGGCTCGGTTGATCTCGGGATTGAAGATTGGTGTTCGTGGGCATCCAAAGAACAAGAAAACGCAAAGAATCCAGGTAAGAAGTATCACTTAATCTTTGCTTTTGATGTAAACCCGGATTCTAGGGTTTGGGTTTTTAAAAGTGGCAAAGATTCACCCAAAACTCACATTTTTGTGTAAGAAAACATATAAGAAACTTAGATAAAGCTTATTGGGTGATAAACCAAGGTTTTGAATGTAAAAGATTGAGGTTTTGGGTCAAAACTGGGGTGGTTCGTAATTTTCAACCCTTTCTGTGAAACTGGGTGTTCATCCAGCGAAATTATGTATTTGTCCAGCAAAATTGTGAATCTTCCTGCGAAACTATAGTTTCGCAAGTAGTTTCGCAGACATGGTTTTCCAACGAAAGTTAGGCGAAACTGGCAGTGAAACTAGCAGCGAAGATGCCAGCGAAACAGCCAGAGAAGATGCCTGGCGAAACAGCCAGCGAAGATGCCAGCGAAATTAGCAGCGAACTGTTGGCGAAACTGGCAGCGAAATTGCTGATCTTGTAGTGAAATTAGCAGTGAAGTTAAGTAGAAATTAACTCCCTTGAGTGTTAACTTATCTACAGGCTGTGTAGTGCAACCCTTGCTTTGAAAGCTTGATTGAGAAGCTACTCACTGAGTCCATGTGAGTTCTAGATCCCCTATTTTAAAGGTTTTGAACTAGTTTAGGGCTAGAAATGCATACTAAATATATGTTTTGGATGACCTAGATTTTAAGAGATTTTAATAAGAAGATCGATTTTTCTATGACGAAATTTTCTATATAAAAGGGTTAAAATACATTTTTTCCGCGTTGACCTGGCGGCACGGCCCCAGCCAAGGGCGTTGCCCCTTGGACCCCACTAGGGGCTGCTACCCCTAGGACCCCGCTGTCAGGGGCTGCCTCCCCCGAACCCTTGCTGTCCCGCGGTGGGTCAGTTAAGTTTTATGATGATTTATGCTGATATGCATATGTTTATGTATGTGAATGTGCGATGCATGATGTTAGGATGATGTATTATTGATGTTGTGTATGGTGATGCTGATGTATGTTGATTATGTATGTTATGTATGAATGTTTTCTAATGTTCCTTATTAAGAATGATGACGTGGATTTACATGGTGTGATATTGTTAATGAACATAAAGTATTATCTTAACGAAGTGAAAGATTTAAGATAATAAAAATAGAACATAATAAAGGAATGAATGAAAAGCCTTGCAAGCAAATGAAAGGAGGTTCACAACTCATTGGGAGTTGTTAGCTCAATTGTGTGTGTCTTCAGCGTGTGATTTTGGCTAACTCATAAGGGTTCAGTCTTGGTGACTGCTCCAATACGTGCAATTTCCTAATTACTGTGTGTTATACAGCGTGCGATCTTGGCGAACCCATAAGAGTTTACACACACAGAGGGATTCTGTCCTAGTGACCACTCCATACGTGCGACATGGGGTCCTTGTCGCTTAACCCTAGATGAATTGCTTGGTGCTCTAGAGGGGGGTTAAGTACATGATAGGACCTAGATAGAAGTGAAAGATAATAAATGTACGAAATGTGCAATAAGTACGAAATGTGCGAAACGTGCGAAATGTACGAAACGAACGATGATGAAGATAATAATGATTACCCTCATGTATGTACGATGTATGATCACGTGCGATAGTAATGAAAATGTTTTAACGAATGGAAGGTAATGCAATGTTTTTATAAAACTAGAACTCACTCAACAACACTGAATTTTTATGCATTTTCCAGTTGGCAGGTGTGCATTGCTGAGGATGGCGCGGGGCAGCTACTTGGCATTTTTGGATGGCATTCTTTTGTATAATGTTTTTTCATTGTAATACGAATGAACTATATTTTGTAATGAATGATGTATTAGTTTACAAAAGTGTTTATTTAAAGGAAATGAAAGGTTAAGTGTTTCCGCTGCATGATTTTAGTAAAGTTAATATAATTATATGGTTTATGTGTGATGATTGACCAGCTGTGACTGTCCCAGGAACGGGGCCTTACAAGTTGGTATCAGAGCCAAAGTTTAAGTGAAACGGGTAAATTTTCAAATAAAACCTAAACTTAAACTGATAATGGGACGGAAAAGGGAAGGGATGCTAGGGAAGGGATGCTAGTCCGAGTAGCTGCGTGCCATCAGGTATTTTCATTAATGTTAACCGGCATTAGGTGCGCATGTTATTTAATCTGTGTGTTTATAGTAGATTTAGATATTGATATAGTCAGGATAGGAAATGCTTGGGTATGAAGAGTAAAGTAAGTGCCTAATCACAACTGACCACTATAATTAGGGACTTAATATACTTGACATAAACTGAGCTATTACCTTGAATGACCGTGTTGGTGTTTGAATCTTATAGCGCGCTTAGAGGATGGCTGGTGGTAGATCTTCTAAGGCTTCACGTGGTGGATGTCTTGGTGGGCATGGTGCTGAACCACGGGTCACAAGAGGAAGACCTAGAGTCAAAAAGGTGGTTCATGAAGAACCAGAGACTCATCATCCAGAGGGCAGGGATGAGAGTGCTAATCAGAGAGCCTCGGTGAAGGAGGTGGTTGTGGAGGAAGTGCATCAGGTCATGCAGACGATCCTACCGTCTGTGCTGACCGAAGTGATAAAGGTTGTTAGAGATGGGGAAAGAAAGGAAAGGAGTAGACCTACGGGTGAAAGGAGACAGCCAGAGACTAAAACGGTTCTATTTGGTGACGAAGAAGAAGAGGAAGAAGAAGAGCCTACGCCGAAGGCGGCACGAGGCTCCAACTATGGGGCATTTCAAAGATGCAAGCCCCCAACCTTCGATGGTAATGGCACTGCTGCTGCTGCTCACCGGTGGGTGAGAGAGATGGAAGTTGTTCTGAATATTAGCGAGTGCCAAGAGGACCAGAAGGTGAAGTTCGCCGCCCACTCCTTTGTGGACTCGGCCTTATGTTGGTGGGACAATATTGTCCAAGCCGAGGGTAGTCGTGCGATTGGAAGAATAAGGTGTTCTGAGCTAAAGAAATTGGTGATTGAGGAGTTCTATCCTCATAGGGAGATGGATAAGGTAGAAAGAAAGTTCCTGCAGCTAGAGGCTGGAACAATGACACATCAGCAATATACCACCAAGTTTAATGAGATGGCATGGCTGGTGCCAGATCAGGTGACACCTCTGTCGCGAAAGATCAAGAGGTATATTCAGGGCTTGCCAGCGGATATTCACAGCCATATGATCACCGCCTGACCGAGCACTTTTAGATCAGCAGTTGACCTGGCTGGGAGGCTGTATGATAAATGAAAGGTGGCGGTGGCTGAGGTGAACAAGAAGGGTGGTGGTCACCAGAACTTGAATGGGAGAGGTTTGGTTAGGGTGGTGCCTCGATGAACAACAAGAGTGCACGGGTGGATGACCGGCGTGTGGTCACATCTGGTGCAGGGTCGAAGAAATGTGGTAAATGCGGGAAGGAGCATTCGGGAGAATGCAAATGGGGGTCAAACATGTGCTTCAAATGTGGGAAGCCTGGTCATATGGCTAGAGATTATGGAGTTGTAAGGTGCTATAACTGTGGAGAGAATGGCCATCTAAGACGGGATTGCAAAAAGCCGAGGGCGGAGAGTTCCAGGGTAGGGAGGAAGACCGGAACTAAAGGGCATAAGGCAAGCGCCCGAGCTTTCATGATGACTTGGGAGGAGGCTAGGACGGACCCCGATGTGGTGTCAGGTACATTTCTAGTAAACCAAACTCTTGCATCTGTGTTATTTGATTCCGGTACTAGTAGGAGTTTCATTTTTGCTACCTTTTGTGCTAAGTTGCCCATTAGGAGTAGAAGTATTGATGAGCCCTTTGATGTAGAAACTACCATAGGTAAGTCTACCAGGATTTCTGAGATGATAGAAGGTTGTGATATAGAACTAGACAGTCATAAGTTTCCTGTTAGACTATTCATGATGACCTTAGGCGGTTTCGATGTAGTCCCAGGAATGGATTGGTTGGCGGACTATGAAGTGAACATTGTGTGTCGCAAGAAGATGATCCGAATGACAGCGCCTGACAGGAATACGGTGACGATTTATGGTGATCAAGTCGCGATGACCCCGAAAGTGATTTCGATGGCGGTGGCGGGGAAGTGCATGAGACGTGGATGTAGTGCCTACTTGGCCTACATAAAGGACGTGGATGCGCCAACACCACAACTGTATGATGTACCAGTTGTGTGTGACTTTCCGGATGTGTTTCCAGAAGATTTTCCAGGTGTGCCACCGGACCGTGAGATTGAGTTTCAGATTGACTTGATACCAGGTGCCTAACCAGTAGCTAAGGCACCGTATAGGTTGGCTCCGACTGAGATGAAAGAGTTGATGGAGCAGTTGCAAGAGCTGCTTGATAAGGGGTTCATTAGACTGAGTATCTCTCCTTGGGGTGCTCCGGTCTTATTTTTGAAGAAGAAAGATGGTAGCATGAAGATGTGTATAGACTACCGTGAGTTGAATAAGCTGACAGTGAAGAATCGGTACCCCTTACCGAGAATTGATGATTTGTTTGATCAGCTCCAAGGTGCCAGTTGGTTCTCAAGGATAGATCTTCGATCACGCTACCATCAGTTAAAGGTGAAAGAGCAGGATGTCCCTAAAACAGCTTTTCGTAGGCTCAATGGACATTACGAGTTTCTTGTCATGTCTTTTGGTTTGACCAACGCGCCAACTGCTTTTATGGACTTGATGAATCGAGTGTGCCGACCAATGTTGGATAAATCAGTGATTGTGTTTATCGATAATATCCTGATTTATTCCAAGAGTGAAAAGAAGCATGTCGGTCATATTCGAGAGGTGATGGAGACGTTGAGAAGGGAGAAGTTGTATGCTAAATTCTCTAAATGCGCATTTTGTTTGCGCGAGGTCCAATTCTTGGGTCATGTGGTGAATCCTGACGGGATTATGGTGGACCCGGAAAAGTTGGAGGCAGTGATGCAATGGAAGTCTCCAAAGACACCATTCGAGATCCATAGTTTCTTGGGTTTGGCAGGTTACTACAGGAGGTTCATTCAAGACTTCTCTAAGATCGCTTCTCCACTAACCAAGTTGACCCGGAAAGATGTAAAGTTCGAATGGGGTCAAGCTCAAGAGAAGGCGTTCGAAGAATTGAAGGTGAGATTGACTCAAGCTCCTGTTCTGTCATTACCCGATGGAAGTGAAGACCTGGTGGTTTATTCTGATGCTTCTTACTTGGGGTTGGGGTGTGTGTTAATGAAGAGAGGGAAGGTTATAGCATATGCATCCCGACAGTTGAAGGTTGATGAGGTCAATTATCCTACTTATGACTTGGAGCTAGTAGCCGTGGTCTTTGCACTAAACATTTGGAGGCACTATCTATATGAGACGAAGTGCACCATATTCACTTACCACAAGAGCTTGAAGTACTTCTTTGAGCAGAAGGACCTAAACATGAGACAGAGACGATGGTTGGAGCTTACAAAGGATTATGACTGTGAGATCCATTACCATCTAGGCGAAGCCAACGTGGTGGCGGATGCCCTTAGTCGGAAAGAGAGACCCAAACCAATTCGGGTGAAAACATACCAGTTAATCATGACCTCTGATGTGATGAAGCAAGTTAAAGAGTTTCAAGATGAGGCATTGAAAGAAGATCATCTTAATTCGGAAAGAATGAGAGGTCTGGTTGCGGAATTGGGTGAAAACACACTTGGTGTTAGAACCCGATTCTGACGAATGTGGATTCCTCGTTATGGGGATCTACGCATGAAAATCATGGATGAAGCTCACAAGACTCGATACTCTATTCATCCTGGTGTCACAAAGATGTATCAAGACATGAAGAAAGATTAATGGTGGCCTGGTATGAAACGTGACGTGGTGGAGTATGTGAGTAAATGCCTTACTTGTCTACAGGTGAAGGCCGAGCATTAGAAGCCATATGGGAAGATCCAACCTTTGGATATATCGGAATGGAAATGGGAGCACATCACCATGGATTTCATTACAAAGCTGTCGCGTACCCGGAAAGGGTATGATGCCATATGGGTGATAGTTGACCGTTTGACGAAGAGTGCTCACTTCCTACCAATCCGCGAGACATATTCATCCGAGAGGTTGGCGGATCTTTTCATTAAGGAGATTGTAACTCGTCATGGTGTACCGGTGTCTATTGTGTCTGATCGGGACACCCGGTTTACATCCAAATTTTGGAAGAAATTCCACGATGCTATGGGGACGAGGTTACACATCAACACGATTTATCATCCCCTGACTGATGGTCAGTAAGAGAGGACCATTCAGACATTGGAGGACATGCTTCGGGCATGTGTTATCGATTTTGGAGGAAGTTGGGATGACCACCTACCGTTAGCTGAGTTCTCATATAACAACAGCTATCATGCCAGCATTGGTATACTCCCTTATGAGATGCTATATGGTAGGAGATGCTAAACACCCGTGTGTTGGGGCGACATTGGTCAGAAAGAGTTAGGGAGTGTTGAGGTAATCGAGGCTACGACTGAGAAGCTTGAAAAGATCAAGGCCTTCATGAAGGCAGCCAAAGATAGACAGAAGTCGTATGCTGATTAACAACGTAGACTGATTGAGTTTCAGGTGGGTGACCGGGTTATTTTGAAGGTCTCGCCTTGGAAGGGCATCATTCGGTTTAGGAAGTGGGGAAAGTTGAGCCCAAGATACATAGGGCCTTTCCGAATTATTGCTCGAGTAAGAGAGGTGGCCTATAGGTTGGAGTTGCCCAGTGAGTTAAGTGGAATTCATCCGACATTCCATGTATCTCACTTAAGAAAGTGCTTAGCCGAGGAGGATATGGTGGTGCCACTGGAGGATATTGAAGTGGATGAACGGCTCAATAATGTGGAGCAACCAGTGGCAATCATCGATCGCAAAGAGAAGAGGCTAAGGAATAAGGTGGTTCCCTTAGTTCGTCTATAGTGGAAGCACAGGAAGGGATCAAAGTCCACTTGGGAAGTTGAGGAGGAGATGAGGCAGCAATACACTCAACTATTCAACGACTAGCAGGTTTCAAGGGCGAAACCTAAATAAGGGGGTGGACTTGTAACGCCCCGAATAATGTCTAAGCGAGCCAAATAATAATAATGGACTTAAACGAGATCATTTAATGAAAATAAGATGGATATGGGTTATAGACTGAGTTAACTCTTCGGGTTATGTGTTTGGCGAGTTTAAGGTCACGAGAACGCCCGGTATATATAAACGGATCAGCTTGAGCAGCGCTCATTTGCAATTCAACACTCTAGTTCTAAAAGAGAGTAGAGAGAGAAAGTAGAGAGAATTGAAGATTCAAGGCTCGGTTGATCTCGGGATTGAAGATCGGTGTTCATGGGCATCCAAACAACAAGAAAACGCCAAGAATCCAGGTAAAAAACATCACTTAATCGTTGATTTTGATGTAAACCCAGATTCTAGGGTTTGGGTTTTTAAAAGTGGCAAAGATTCACCCAAAACTCACTTTTTTGTGTAAGAAAACATGTAAGAAGCTTAGATAAAGCTTATTGGGTGATAAACCAAGGTTTTGGGTGTAAAAGATTGAGGTTTTGGGTCAAAACTGGGGTTGTTCGTAATTTTCAGCTCGTTCTATGAAAATGGGTGTTCATCCTGCGAAATTATGTATTCGTCCAGCGAAACTGTGGATCTTCCTGCGAAACTATAGTTTCGCATGTAGTTTCGCAAACATGGTTTTACAACGAAAGTTGGGCGAAACTAGCAGTGAAACTGGCAGCGAAGATGCCAGCGAAACTAGCAACGAAACTGCTGGCGAAACTAGCAGCGAAACTGCTGATCTTGTAGCGGAATTAGCAGAAAAATTAGGCAGAAATTAACTCCCTTGAGTGTTAACTTATCTGCAGGCTGTGTAGTGCAATCCTTTCTTTGAAAGCTTGATTGAGAAGCTACTAACTGAGTCCAGGTGAGTTCTAGATCCCCTATTTTAAAGGTTTTGAACTAGTTTGGGCTAGAAATGCATACTAAATATACGTTTTGGATGATCTAGATTTTAAGAGGTTTTAACAGGAAGATCGATTTTTCTATGACAAAATTTGCTATATAAAAGGGTTAAAATAAAATTTTTCCGCGCTGACCTGACGGCACGGCCCCAGCCAGGGGCGTTGCCCATTGGACCCCACTAGGGGCTGCTGTTCCTAGGACCCCGCTGTCAGGGGCTGCCGCTCCTGAACCCCCGCTGTCCTGCGGTGGGTCAGTTAAGTTTTATGATGATTTATGCTTGATATGCATATGTTTATTTATGTGAATGTGCGATGCTTGATGTTAGGATGATGTATGATTGATGTTGTGTATGATGATGCTGATGTATGTTTATTATGTATGTTATATATGAATGTTTTCTTATGTTCCTTATTAAGTATGATGACGTGGTGTGATATTGTTAATGAACGTAAAGTATTATCTTAATTAAGTGAAAGATTTAAGATAATGAAAGTGAAACATAATGAAGGAACGAGTAAAAATCTTTTCAAGCAAATGAAAGGAGGTTCACAACTCACTGAGAGTTGTTAGCTCAACTGTGTGTGTCTATAGCGTGCGATTTTGGCTAACTCATAAGGGTTCATACACACAGTAAGAGTTCAGTCTTGGTTATTGCTCCAATACGTGTGATTTCCTAATTATTGTGTGTTATACAGCGTGCGATCTTGGCGAACCCATAAGAGTTTACACACACAGGGGAGTTTGTCCTAGTGACCACTCCATACGTGCGATATGGGGTCCTTGTCGCTTAACCCTAGATGAATTGCTTGGTGCTCTAGAGGAGGGTTAAGTACATGACAGGACCTAGATAGAAGTGAAAGATAATAAATGTGCGATAAGTACGAAATGTGCGAAAAGTGCGAAATGTACAAAACGAACGATGATGAAGATAATAATGATTACCCTCATGTATGTACGATGTATGATCATGTGCGATAGTAATGAAAATGTTTTAACGAATGGAAGGTAATGCAATGTTTTTATAAAACTAGAACTCACTCAGCAATGTTGACTTTTTATGCATTTTCCAATTGGCAGGTGAGCTTGCTGAGGATGGTGCGGGGCAGCTACTTGGCATTTTTGGATGGCATTCTTTTGTATAACGTTTTTGCTTTGTATTACGAACGTACTATATTTTGTAATGAATGATGTATTAGTTTGCAAAAGTGTTTATTTATAGGAAATGAAAGGTTTATTGAAAGTGTTTCTGCTGCACGATTTTAGTAAATTTAATGTAATTATATGTTTTATGTGCGATGATTGACCAGTTGTGAGCGTCCCGGGAACGGGGCCTTACAATATCCTATATAAAAAGTGATGTCAGGACGACTTGCTGTAAGATACATAAGGGAACCGATCATAGATCTGTAAAGATGAGGATCAACAGTTTTCCCGTTCTCATCAGGAGTGAGGCATGTTTGAGCAGTAAAGGGAGTCATTTCAGGGGATGCGTCATCCATCTTGAATTTCTTAAAAATTTCTTTAACATACTTCTCCTGATGAATGAGAATGCCTTCTAGTTTTTGTTCCACTTTTAATCTAAGAAAAAGCATATTTCTCCCATCATAGTCATTTCAAAGCGATTACGCATCACCTCTTCGAACTCCCGACATAATTGTGAATTGGTGGAGCCAAAAACAATATCATCGACATAAACTTGGACAATCAACATTTCACCATTCACTTCTCTCTTGAATAGAGTCATATCGATGGTGCCACGAGAGAATTCATTGCCTAAGAGGTATTGTGTTAGAGTCTCATACAAGATCCTAGGTGCCTGATGGAGACCATAAAGAGACTAGTTAAGCTTAAAAACTTTATCGGGAAAATCAGGATCCTCAAAACCTGGTGGTTGAGAAATATATATATCTCCTTATCAATGTCTTCGTAAATGAAAACACACTTGACATCCATCTGATAGACCTTGAACTGTTTATGAGCAGTATGAGCGAGAAAAATCCTTATTGCTTCAAGACGAGTGACGGGAGCAAAAACTTCAGTATAATCAATCTCTTATTCTTTAGCAAATCCTTGCACAACCAATCTTGATTTGTTACGCACCACCACACCACGATCATCGGGTTTGTTCTTAAAAACCCATTTCGTACCAATTGGGCATTTGTTGGGAGGCAGGTCAACTAAAGTCCATACTTTGAGATTTCTGAATTGTTGAAGCTCAATTGCATTGATTCCACCCAGCAAGGATCCTGGAGAGCGGCATGCACGTTTTTCGGGACAGTTTGAGAGATAAAGCAAGAGAAGAGAGAAATATTACTCAAACCAGATTAACTTCGCATCCGTACTCCATCTGTGATGGATCCAATAATGTTATCATGAGGATGATTTTTCAAAGTTTTGAAATCTGTGGATAAAGGCAAGATGTTTTGCTAACAGATTGTGAATGAGTAGAATAGGGTGAGAGAGATGGAACATGTTGTGGTGGGATAGATGTTGGTAATGAAGGAAGAGATGTAGAAATAGGTGTCAGTGAAAGATCAAATGATGGTGAAGATGGTCCAACATCAACTGACGTGGCATCATTTTCTGAAGAGGTGGAATGGACAGGAGATGAGGTTGAGGAAATGATATTTGTTTGAACATTTGAGATGGACGCATCATCGTCGAAACTGGAAGATTAAAAGAATTTAATACAGTATCGGAGTCAAAGAACCATGCTGGTTCAGATCAAATATCAGAAGAGTTAGACTCCTGCCAATCAACATAAAGCGACTCTTGGATGATACGTATTCTCTTGTTATATACCCGATAAGCCTTTTGAAAAGAATAATAACCGACAAAGTAACACTCATCAGACACGGCACCGAACTTTGTCTTTTGGGATTGAGTATTCAAGAGAGTGCATGAACAACCAATGGTCGAAAGAAGTCAATTAAAGGTGTCCGTTTGTGAAAAAGTTCATAAGGAGTCTTCATTTTGTCCTTGACTATCAACACCGGGTTTAGAACGTATGAAGCACAGTTTAGCGCTTCAGCCCAAAAGATAATGGGTAATGATGATTCTATCAACATTGTACGGGTGGCTTCAATAAGAGTGCGATTCTTTCGTTCAACTATACTATTTTGTTGAGGCGTCCTTACAGCACTAGATTGTCTCACAATTCCCTTTTGAGCACAGAATGACTCAAGAATCTGATTTTTGAATTCAGTACCGTTGTCACTTCTCATGGCCAGAACCTTTCTCTTTCTTATCGTCTCGATTGAAAGTATTAACTTCTGCAATTTCTCAGCAACCTCTCTCTTGTGAGCAAGAAATCTCACCCGTGAATATCTTGAGAAATCATCTGTAACAACAAGACAGAAGGATTTTTTAGCAATTGATTTAATGCTGATTGGGCCAAACAAATCAGTATGTAACAACTCGAGAGGACAAATTATGCTATTTTCAAGTTTGGGCTTATGTGGTTTCTTATGTTGTTTGCCCTTGGCACAAGCCATACATTTTTCGTTCATAGAGAAATCTTTTAAAGGAAGTCCTCTAACAAGATTGTTTTTGACTAATTTGTTTATTATTTTAAAATTAACGTGGCCCAATCTACGATGCCATAATAGAGACTCAAAGGTTGAGGCTTTT
>BJCM01210584.1:0-10526 GCA_018326385.1 Flaveria bidentis
TACTAAAAGTCTTCGGAAGAAATCTGTCTTCATGAACTTGAAGCTTCGGAAGACTTTGTCTCTGAGGCTTCGGAAGACTTCATCGTTGGCTTCAGAAGATATTGGTCTTGGCTTCGGAAGATTTCACACTTTGAGTATTTTCTGTTTCATGTGTGAAACTTCCTAAGCTTCTTCTTTAATGCACTTGTGCAGCATGCAGGATAGACTTCAAATGTTTAGGTTGCATCAGTCTCTTCATTAATCTCTACAAATTGTTTCTTTATAAATAACATTAATAAAATATATCTCTTAATTTATTAAAAAACTATTTTTAATCTAAAAAACACTTAGGGCCTGTTTGATTCGTCTGACCCGCGTCTTACCACTGACTGGCTGACCTGGTCAGCCAGTCAGTGCGTTTGTTGTTGCTGACCGAGTCACCTGACACGGAAATTTCATCTGACCGAGTCATTTTTCTTGCATCGTCTGACCCGGAAATTACACAATCAAATCAACAGATCAACACTAAACACAATCAAATCAGTAAAACGAAGTAACAAACAATCAATAATCGGTAGATCGGAGCTTACGAGAGCCTGAGGTCTCCCACAGCTTGTTGCGAGATTCATCGCCGGAGAGAGATTTGATGTGGATGATGTAGAACGTATCGCCTTTGTCAGCTACGATATCGACCACCTATTGCAACACTGCTTTGCTGCTTTTGGAGAAATCCATCGCCACACCTACTTTACAATCCTTCACCATGTTGTATCTGAGATTAAAAGGTGTAAATCACAAGAACTTAAGAAGAATTTGGTTTACTAGAGTGAAAGATGTAGATGAAGATGAAGATAAAGAACAAAGTACAAATGAGGGTTTTCTACTTTATTATTTGATATGAATATTATATCATAGTTGATAAGCTTGATAATTTGACGTATAGAGTGTTACACACGCGACTTCAATAGTTCAATTGAGAATCATAGTTAATTAATATAAAATAGAAATCTATAAAAAATAAAAGTTTTAGAGCATTCATAATTTCGGTTAACTTCTATTTTGTATGACATTTTGAATTATTTTAATTTGGCTATTTTTATTGATTACACAACACTAGTTAAATTCAAACTTGTTAAAACAACAGGGCAATAAGGTTATTTTTATCATTTAGCAAAGTCAGTCAGATACTAAATCAAACAACCAAGTTTCAGTCAGATGCAGACTCAGTCAAAACTTCTTACTGGGTCAGCTTCTGACTCAGTCAGATCTTATTCAGTCAGCGTAATCAAACAGCCCCTTAAATAATATTATTTGTAATTAAAGTAATTTTTAATAAAATACAAGAGAAAATTTTTGTGACAATAAATGTGATGTTGAGGCATGTACTTTGTAGTTACCCTTTATCATTTTATTATAGTAGAATGATTATTGATTTAATGTGTAATTTAAATAATTTATATTATATTATAATTCATATTAAAAAGATAAAAAAAGTAATTTTGCAAAATTTAAGAGATTAAGTAATTCAAACTTTTAAAACATATATATGATACAATTGTTTAAATATAAATTATTAAATAGAAAACAAAATAGTTAGCAACCAATTTTCCCATGATGTTTTATGTGGATATTACCTTTTCATACAATACGAGATTTAAGAAAAATACAACAAATAAACGATTATTATCTTCTCTTTATTTTTTAAGTAGTGTCACTACAATCTTTTTAATTAAGAATAATTATGTTCACCGCCGCATCGCATGAATACTATTTTAGTTTTTATATATGAAATGTATTTGAATGTATTACAATCCAATAATTGATTTTTATTCATTATGCTTATGGGGCCAAAATTCTCAGATCTTTCAGTCGATAAAAATAAAATGCGTTACTTCAAATAATCACTCCTATTAAAATCCTATATTAATATTATTTAAATATAAAGATAATCGTACTGAAAATGCATATTAACAATCTAAGATATGTAATAATAATTCTACACATTGATTATAGTTTTATGCATACGAGGAGCCAAAAGATGATGTGACAACAAAATTTGTGTAATGATTTTGTCTTTATATATAAACAAAATTATCTATAATGAAATTTAATTAGTAATATGATTATTGTTTTCTTTCGTGCATAAACGCGTTTTTTGGTGTTTCGCACAAAGAATGTGATGGTGACCCTCGAAATATTGAACATCTTGCCCTTCCCATGTGACATGGTTATAATTTTTCAAACCCTTTTTTTTAAATGTTCTTCATGTAGAGTGGGTCCCATCTTGATTTCCATACCATAAAGCCCTACAAAATAAATATTGAAAAATAAAATAAAAAGAATTGATTTGCTGCCTCGTTGCCTTCAACCTTTAACAATGCATATCTAGCGAGGAACTACTAGACTAAGACTTTTTATTTTCAAACACAAGTAATTAAACACTCCTCTGGATAATTATACGAGCACCGTAAGTTCAAGTTTAAGGCATCACGTGGAAAACACGTACTTAAATCAGTTAAGTGTATATTTTAATATTAACTTCAAACTTCTGTGTTTTTACAAACCACTTTTTAGTGTTTTAATATTATTTGATATTATTTCACAAGGAGTCAATCATAGACATCTGGTTTAATTCATTAGAGTAATATCACAGAAAATAATAAAATAGCGTCTTTTTGGGTGTCAATACGTAATTTCCCATTAACTTTCTACATAAATCTTGATGGGCTCGAATGGATGAACCAATTGGTGTTACAAATGGTTGTTATGCGAAAGTTGGCGTTATTAATTGAATTGAAAAGATAAAAGATAAAGTTAGTATTAGTTTATAAATATTTTGTTTGAGTTTGTAATAGACTAGGATTGAATTTATTTATTTGTTTGATTATATTATAATGTTTGAGTTGGATTATAATTATTAAAAATGTAGAATAAATAAAGGAATTATGATCATTGTACTTGATATAGTTTTGTTTATTATATTTTAGAGTCGAAACGAATTGTATTCAAATTTACGGTGTGTTGTTCTGTTGAAATAATGATTCCGAGCCAAACGATTCCGAGCCAATAGCAGTAATGTATAGTAAAAGTTATCTTTAGGCATACAAAAACAGGCAAATTTTATAGTGTTCCTTTTATCATACACAAATTTTGGTTTTGTCATACATTCATTTTATTTTCACTTGTCTACTTTATTTTATTAAAAAGTAACTTATTTATGTACATTTCAAAATTATAAGTTGGTGAGATGCAAACATATTTATTCAGTGTATTTCATGGTTATACAGTTAAAATTTTATCAAAACTTTCAAAAACAAATATTTATTTTACCAAAGATTTTGACCAATAAAGTCTACTAAACATGAGTTTGTAGATTATTTGTTTGTCAATCCTAAAACTTTGAATATACTAATTAATAAAACATATTAAAATTTCAAATCAAATCAAATTGAAAATGTCATGAGAGATACAAAATGAGGGATCAACTAGTGTTGCAGGTGAAATTGTTACGAAAAGTTCAGCTCTACGCCTTTTGATGCAAAGCTGATTAGTGACTTCCTTGCAAGACCACAACAAGTCTTCATGAGATGGTCTTGAGATGCATAAACCTCTATTTTCATTATTTGCTTTTTATAATTCAAGTCTTCTATGGGTTTTGATCAGTCATGATTAACCAAGCAAAATGCCTTCTAATATAACTTATGTATACAATCATTCACACTTATGCATATAAAAGCAGCAACTTATCTACGTTATCACGCACATTTATATACATAATCACGCAATAATGTGTAGGAAGTAGGTTCACTTATATATTAAAAATATTAATTCTAACGATACTCTCGTTAGTCATAGGAAATATTCTAGTACAATACCATTTACAAATAAGACTAGGAAATAAATATAAACATAATTTATATACTAAACTTGATACAAACATCCATCTTTAGTATATACTCCAACGAGTCTTCAAATAATATTCTTGACATGAGTCTTTATCGCGTTTGAATCTTCAATTATACTCCTTGACTACAACAATTCACAAACAAAATATTGACGGTTGTGACTGATGATCGTGTTAGACACGGAGCCCTTAAAACATATTTCACGTCTCTACTCAAAACAACGCGTCTATCTCCCAGGGTACAACAGCTAAAGCAGTATGTACGGTCGCAGAGTGCCTCGACCCTAGAGATCACCAGGTTAAATATGTGTTATGTTGTTATATGAAAAGGATTAAAGATGATGGTGTATAAAGAACAATTTAGATAATGCTCCTCTCTAAATTTCTATAAAACTTGTACACTAAAGGAAATAAGTTTCTTCTTTGACTTTTGTTTTTCTCATCATGAGTTTGTTTATATACTTATGCTAAAAACTTCACATTAATTTGAGTTTTATGATTCACAACCAAAACTTTCATTTCATTTATGAAATGTTTTATGAAACCAAATTAAAGCTCTCATTTTATTCATGACATGTTTAATACTAATTTTAATAAAAATTATGATCCTTAATAAATATTCGTAATATTTATTAAAAGACTTGGTCAACATAAAACATCCATTTTAATCAATAAATGGTTTTATTAACATTATTCAAGAAATTGCAACAATTTTCTACAATAATCACCCAAGTTTTACTTTCTTTATTCCGACCACTCAACTTCGAGCATCGATATCTAATTCATCTTATCTTCAGTTTGGACACGGTATATTTCGTTACAAAACGAGTGATTAAACCAATAAACAAATAACTATTTATATAAAAAATATATAAATATAAATATTTTGTGTCCAAAATTCCAACAATCCCCCACATGAATGGAGATCGATCAAAACACACAAAATTCTCAATGAAAACTCGACAGTTAAGTCTTGCAGGATAGGTAGGTGTTCCCTTTGCACATTCATTTGTGAAGCATATTTGCCTTACTGGTGGTGTGTAAAGGCGATGTCTTTGAACAAACCCCGTTTTGTGTAACGACAATATATATTCACACAAGACTCTCCCTAGTCGGTCACATCCCCTCATTGTCGTGTTCATTATGGTCATGGATCACTATCCTGGTTCTGTGAGTGCTCTAGGATTCGCGCCACCCCATAAATCCATTCAAAGCAACCCCACTTGATATCTTTAACATAGGTGATTTAAAGAATCATTAAAAGTATTATGGTTATATTGATTCCCACAATCATTTAACCTGAATATGCTTAACCTTTTCTTGGTCACTAGTTCAGGTACTCCCCTAGAGTGAATGGACTAGGAAGTTCATGGCTCCTTTTTTTTTCTTTTAGGGTACTCCCTTGTAGTAACTTCGTTGATCATATGATTAAGTTGTCCTATTGAACCTAGAACTTGGGATCTCCAGTCAACTAGGTTAGGTTTCCCTCATATTCCCCTTTTCCTACAAGCTTTAGTCCAATTCCTCTCTATCTCATCTCGTCTCAACCCACTGGTTGTTTGAATCCAAAATTATTATCTATCACTTTTTCACGTCGATATAAATAACTTCAATCGAGATAAGTTTTCATGATGTGTTCTTAACTCGTAAATTAATAATGTCTTTTGTGAAAATTCTAAGTGTATTTGAACAATACAATTCTTATTTCAAGACGAACGCATCTCCTTTATGTATTTGGTAGTAGACATCTAACAAGATTCTAAATCAAGCCAATTAGAATTTAAGTCTATCATAGACTTCTTATGACCTTTGTGTACTACACTAGATCATGTGTTTGCAATATCTTTGGATTGTCAAAATCCATATTGCTAACATTTTATTTTCAAATGCAAGAAACCTCCACATTTAAGTGTTATTATATAACATCCATATTGTAATGAAAGGTTATCATTTTCAAAATAGGTTTGAGAAAATTTCTCAGAAATGCAAGAAACCTCCACATTTAAGTGTTATTATATAACATCCACATACCTTAAAGGGTTGTTTCTAAAATGGCATCTCCTTCACATTTCTTGCAAATTTGATTTCAAAGTGAGGTTTGCTATTAGACAAACCTAGAAAATTGATTCCTCCTCATTAGGCTTTGTATACTAGATAACATTATCTAGCTAGTTAAGTTTTCCATAGGTTATATAAACCTCCTTGAACTGAATGAGTATCCTCTTTCAACTTGGTCTATACATAATTGACCTCCTTAGAACACCATAATTGATAAGTACTAGGCAAGCTTGTTTTAGACTACAGTACTTTAGCATGTGAACAGAAGATGCATCATTCTGATCCTTCACAACTTTAAGGAATAACGCATTATCCCTTGTCCATATCCATATCTTATTATAGAAAAATCATGAGACTTTTTAATCATCATTTGGTTTAGGAACATAACTCATTTTCCTTTAAACCTCTCATCCACAAGAAAATTACTAGGCATAACCCTGGACCCCGTAGTCGCCTCAGCACCAACTCAGCAGCAGTCAGTCGGTAGTAACTACCAGAACTAGACATTACCATAATAGGTTGGTAGCAACTCAAAGGCAAGCTTGGTACCAATATAGCGTACACACACTTCAGTATTTGGCATCGAGTTAAGACCAAGATCTCAGTAGCATCTTTCAAAACTACTAAGCCGACTTTCAAGCACAATAGTGCGAGTGTGCGAAGTGCAAAGGGCACTATATTTCCTTTGACTTATAAAGACTTAGTAATATGTCTTGATTCAATTCACTTTGGGGAACACATTTATCACTAACAAGATAAATGAAACTCGTCTACAATCAATATTACATTAAGACAGAGTCAAACACATTGACACTAGCACACATGTATTGTTCTTCCTTTTAGGCCATGTATAATTAGTATACTTTCCCAAACGAAAGAAAAATCATCCACATTGACTTTACTCATCCGCATTTCCTTTGATACTCATCCGCATTTCCCATACTTAGTCAATATTCATCCGCATTCCCATACTTAGTCAATGTTTATCCGCATTGACTTTACTCATATGGATTTCCTCCAATACTTATCCGCATTTCCCATACTTAGTCAATATTCATCTGCATTTCCCATACTTAGTCAATGTTCATCCACATTAACTTTCCATCCGCATTGACTTTCATCCGCATTGACTTTCATACGCATTTGCCAACACATAAGCAGTTTTTCTAAACTTAGGCGGATGAACTACAGTTTGGCGCATGAGCAGCCTAGGGTACACTATTCATCAGATTCAGTCCTTAAATCTCATCTTTCATGTTCTAAGCTTAACTCTTACATTCTAAGGCTTAAAACATAATCATAACATCATCAAATCATGAACATAGTCTATAATCACACCATAACATCATCATACACACATTCAAACATACGGGTATAAAACCCAATTTTATAAAAACATACAATCATGCATTTCCAGCCCCAAATCAGTTAAAACATGTAAAAAGAGGGGTTCTAGAACTCACCTTAGCAACACTTGAGTATGACTTCTTCCAAACTCATTTGCAAATAAGTTCAACCATCTAGAAACCCACTAAAAACATACACCCGTACACACAAACACACATAAGCATACACCTGAGGACATAACCGGTTAAGAACACCATAAAACCATGAATTATTATATTGAATTCAAATTCTTAGCTTGTTCTTCTTCAAAACCCGAAAACTTTGCACTTTCTCTCTCTAGAATCCGTATGCAGAAAGGTGATGTGCAAGGTGGGCGGCCATCACCTTTATTCACCAACTTTTTCAAAGTTTTGTCCTTTTGACACCCTTAGTCCCTCCTTTTGAGCTTTAATTCCTTTCCTTCCTTTTTACTTTACTTTATTCTTTCTTTACTAACTTAAAAAATATAACAGGGTGTTACATATTGTACAATGTTATTTCCCAAAAATATTGTTTGATTTTCAACAAAAATCTTAACTAATATTTTCTTTAATGTTTCGTGAACCCAAAAAAATAGTAATAGGTTTTTTAAAATTCAATCACAAAATCTATTTTAAGATTTAGGTTCACTTATATATTAAAAGTATTAATACTAACGATACTCTCGTTAGTCATGGGAAATATTCTAGTACAATACCGTTTACAAATACGACTATGAAATAAATATAAACATAATTTATATACCAAACTGGATACAAACACCCGTCTTTAGTATATACTCCAACGAGTGTTCCTATAGTATTCTTGACATGAGTCTTTATTGCGTTTGAATCTTAAATTATACTCATTGACTATAACAATTAAAAAACAAAAGATTGATGGTTGTTGAGGATCGTGTTAGACACGGGTCCCTTAAAACAAATTTCGTGTCTCTACTCAAGACAACAAGTCTGTCTCCTAGGATACAACAGCCAAAGCAGTATGTACTGCCAGAGAGTGCTTCGGCCCGAGAGATCACTAGGTTAAATATGTGTTATGATGTTATATGGGAAAAGATTAAAGATGAAGGTGTAAGAAGAATAATTTAGAAAGTGCCCCTCTAAAATTTTTATAAAACTTGGATACTAAAGAAAATAAATTTCTTCTTCTACTTTTGTTTTTCTCATCATGAGTTTGTTTATATACTCATGCTAAAGACTCACATTAATGTGAGTTTTATGATTTACAACCAAAACTTTCATTTGATTTATGAAATGTTTTATGAGACCATGTTGGAGCATATATAGTCATATATAGTTGTCCGTCTCTTGTCGAATAGTCTAGGCTTAATGTAATACACTTGATTTGTTGTAAACACATGAAACTTGGTCATTCGTAGGAGCATATACGAATGAGAGTCAGTCGTACAATTGAGCCATGCTAATGGACCAGCCGTGCGACTGAGAGATGCGATTGGGACATTCGTAAGACTGAACCATAAGTATGGTCCAGTCGTACGATTGAACCATATGCATGGTCCAATCGTACGATTGAACCATACGCGTGATCCAATCGCACGAATGGGCCCAGTCACATCTAATATGGGCCGAGGCCTATATATACTAGTTTCAATGTGTAGAGAGATAAGGATTTTGAGAGGGAGTCTGCCCGGAACCTAGGGCTGCCGGTTGAGAGGGCCAAGAGTCTTGATTCTTATGTTGTAACGAGCTTGTAATCATTAGGTTTTATCAATGAAACCATTCAATTATAGTTTGTATTATTGATTATCTCTTGGTTTTTGCTGTTGTTTATCCTTCCGTCAAGAATATGCTCGGATGTTTACCGATCCATCGACTTCACAATTGGTATCAGAGTCGATTACTGCTGGAATTATCTAACAATCATTCTAGCAACCCGAGATCTTGATTTCTGGATCTAATTTCAGATCTTGAAGTTAAATCCACTTCGTGTTCTTCGTGTTTTGCTCAGATCTTGTTACGTGTGTTGTCTCTATGTTAACATCAAACTCGAAACCACATTCTGATCTCCCTTTTTAATCTGATGATGTCTATTTTGTTTTGGTTCATGTAAAATTCGTCAGATTAGGGTTTTGGGAAGCCCTAGCGGCTGTAGATTTGAAAATCTGCGTGCAGATGCGCTCATGCGACTGGACCATGCGAATGGACCATTCGTACGACTGGACCATGCTACTGGACCATTTGTATGGCTGGACCATGCTAATGGACCATTCGTGTTACTGGACCAGTCGTATGTTCAATCATGCGACTGGACCAGTCGTATGTTCAATCACATGAATGAACCATCCGCATTGACTAGTCCACATTTGTTTCAGACCAAAAAACAAAAAAAAAGAGTCTGGAAGTGCTTCTTGCACAGATTTGAGGATGAGCAAAGCATATTCACCCTGAGGTTCTTTTGCCAAATAAGTTTGATTTATACCCCATTATTCATTGGACTTCCAGAATAGGTGAATGTAATTGGAACACGAAAGAGAGAAGAGAAGATGTCAGCAGTCGGTACTGATTTTGTGGGGTAGTCAGGAGCATCTGACTATTTATGGGCCAATCAAGTTATATCTATCCGCACAACGAGGATTCCCATTCTTAAGGGGAATTCATGTATAGAGAAATTGAAGATGCAATTAGAAAGTGATGATGTGAGCCACTTTCTGATGATGAATATGAGTGCACGCTGATTTGGTTGAGATTGTTAGCTGTGGATTGGAACCCTCTATGTTTTGCCCAATACCCCGTATGAAGACGCCAAGAGAGCACAACGTTTATATATTGGGATATGCTGAATGTAAGGGGGAATTTCAGCTAGTGTTAATGTTAATCAGGTTAGTCTATGTGAAGATTGAAGCAATGGAAAACTATTCATGTCATTATCTGGAAAAATCAGTCATATGGGGAATCTTGCTGCTATGATGGTGTTCTGCAAAATAAACGAAAGCTATTGTGCCTAAATTCATTGTCAGGGATATTGTAGCAACCTGACGGATCGACAACGTTGGCTAATATGGTTGTTCATTTGATTCTATTGGAAACCAGAGCAAAGATTGACTGAAGATTGTAAGAGGTGTTATCTACTATTCGCAAGCAACGTCCAAGGGGGAATTTGTTGGAGCATATATAATCATATATAGTGTGTCCGTCGCTTGCGAATAGTCTAGGCTTAATGTAATACACCTGATATGTTG
>BJCM01210586.1:0-14952 GCA_018326385.1 Flaveria bidentis
GTCATTCGCAGGAGCATATGCAAATGAGACTCAGTCGTACGACTGAGCCATGCTAATGGACCAGCCGTGCGACTGAGAGGTGCGATTGGGACAGTCGTACAATTGAATCATACACATGGTTCAATCGCATGAATGGGCCCAGTCACATAAATATGGGCCGATGCCTATATATACAAGTTTCAATGTGTAGAAAGTAAGGGTTCCGAGAGGGAGTCTGCCCGGGGGCCTAGGGCTGCCGGATGAGAGGGGAGATCATGCTCGATCTTCCCCTTGCCAAGAGTCTTGATTCTTATGTTGTAACGAGCTTGTAATCGTTAGGTTTTATCAATGAAACCATTCAATTATAGTTCGTGTTATTGTTTGTCTCTTGGTTTGTGTTGTTATTTATCCTTCCGTCAAGAACATGCTCGGATGTTTATCGATTCAACTGGCTTCACAGAAGTGATTACAGAAGATGACAGTACCTAGTCCGACGAGTAGAGTCAATTTTATTTTTATTTTATTTTATTTTATTTCTTCGCTTATTAAAATTCTAAATGAAAGAAACATTTTTGGTTTTAGAATTTTAGGGGGAGAATAGGTTAGATTAGTATTGAATGTGTCGTTCTATTAAAATAAAAAATATAAAAAATAAAAAAAAATAAAAAAATAAAAAAATAAAAATAAAAAATAAAATAAAAATAAAAAATAAAATAAAAAATAAAAAAACAAAGGAGGAGGACAACTTAGCTAAAAGGAAAGAAACCAAATATGTGATACTGATTCAACGAATTTGGAAAATGATAGTACACGGAAAACAGATTAATTTGGGACTTTAAAAGGTTTATCTACTCATGATGCAAAATTCAAAGTTAAGTCTGAATAGTCAAAGCAAAATAAAAGAAAAAATGATAGTTAAACTAGTACGCTACTATGGTAACATAGAGAAAGTAGACCTAGAGGTTGTTAGCGCATTAGATGATGTGTCGGTAGATTCAACACAAAAGATAAGTAGACCTCATTGGTAATTTCAAGCTCAAACTAAGTTGTTCAACAAGCTGTGGGTTATCATCTTATCAGTGGTTAACACAATCAACAAAGTTCTAATAAGAGGTGACGAGCAAAACAAATGCCACAAATGTGTGCGGATGACCATAAAAATGAGCAAAGCACATGAAAAATGCAAAAAACAATCAATCTAATAACCTATGTTGGCAGGTAAAAGTTGTTGAGGAAGGCACGGGGCAGCTACTCAGCTCTTTTGGATGGCATCCATATTTATAATGCTTTTGTGTTGAAATGCAACATGTATTTTATAATTCGATAACAATGTATTATTTCGCAAAAGCATTTTTAATGAAAATGTTGTTTTTAGATGTTTTACTCTATAGTGTATAAATGAAAACATAAGTAGTCAAACTTCCGTATTTGCAACAGTGCACAAATGAGAATAAATGAAAACATAAGTAGTCAAACTTCCACATTTGCTATAGTGTATAAATGCGGTAGTCCAAACTCATAAATTTTACTCTTCCGCATTTACAACAGTAACAAATATGGATGTTTAAAAACCATCCGCATTTGCTACAGTGTGTATTAAAACTCTAACCGCATTTGTTCTAAGACTTGTAAAGTTTTGTAAAAGCCATTTTTGACTATTTAAAGCAAGTTCAAAAGGTCATTTAATACTTTTCAAATCTGATAGACTATATAGTGCGACGAGCGAAAACACTGTTCATCTTCATCAATAATCTAATTCTTTAACAATCAAAGATCCAAGTTCCTTTAACCTAATTTGTCCTCATATTAGATACTTCACAACAGTATTATCGAACAAAAGGTGAAACTCTCTACATTCTTTTAACCTAATGTGTCGGACCTTTAAACTGATAATGAACTTAGAACCCTAGGTTAACAAAGAACACCCAAAATCAGAGTTTGTGTTGACCAATCTCATAGGAAACCTTCAAAGGGAAACATTTTGGATGTATCCCCAATTTATTCAACAAATAATAAACTATGAGCTAGATCAGATTTAGCTTGTCTGTGCAGCTTCTCTACCTATCCCTCATATGAGGTCGGCTATCTTCAAAGTGATGAAGAGGGTGTCCACCAACTTCACTGGCAGACACATTGAGCTCCTTCTAGGTATGATTGAGCCAATGGCTCCTTGTGACATCCTTGTTAACCAAATAGGTGATGAACCCACACCAGCAATAACCACCATAATGCCAGATCTTCCTTCTCACCCCATCAAATATACATATTAGAAATGCTCCAAGCAAACCCTTATTCAATCTCCTCTGATAGAACAAATTCCCCATGTTTAATCCAAAAAGGCTAGAGTGGAAACATAGGCTCCCAGTCAGATTGAGGTCTCACCATCCTTCATATTTGACCTCAATATAGGTATTGAGTCTCATCAGTCTCAATCCCATAAACCCCAAACCCAAACCATAAGTCCTCAGGGAGAGTCACTATACTCCCCTAAGAAGGCAAAAAGGGACAGGCCAATCAAAGGATTAATGCCACTAGAAATTGATCAAGGTCCTGGGTCACTAGGCATAACTTCCATATCCTTTACCAACCTTTTTATAGGTACAGATGAAGTCTCTTGAAGGCCATAATGTTGATGCACAACACATATCTAAAGATCAACTGAGCCTAGATAGATCTTTAATTTCTAGCCCCGATTAGTAAAACTCAAACTAAGGTGAGTCCCACCGGTGTGGAGGGGACTTATGTAGATTCAGCTGCCACTACTAAGAGTGCCTCAATAGTTCCACAGTATAGTGGTAACATATTTGAGGCTGAATCTACGGAACTTGTCTTTTGATGACTCTGAAAGATACATCATTAAGCAAGTGAAACCAGGGTGCCAAGAAACAACAATTGGTGGTGAGGATGAACATACTAGTTATATTGCCTCATCTTCCTGTGATTCTTCTAAAAAATAAGAGGGAAGTATGCAACTCACCATACAAGACCTACTTATTAAAATTTCAAACTTGAATCCATAGTTAAGACTTTAGAGGATGGGTCTGCCTTATGATTGAAAATCTCAAGGCTCAACTAGCTAAGAAACAGACTAAGAGATTTATTAGGCATGTACCATTTCAAGTCTCTCTAACTTCCTCCTCCATCTTATCAGGCTCTCAAGATGATGATACCAAAAAGGAGAATGTTCAAAGAGAAACACATGTGGAGTAGCCAAGCTTAGTCCATTCTACACTAGCTTCAAGATATCCTGCTCAACAATCAACTGCTTTCCCTAAGCCTCCTTTTTATCATCCTTCAAGTGGACCCAAGGATGGTCATTGATTTGAATAGATTCTTTACCAATTTTTTGATGAGCTCCTCACTTGAACAGGAAAGTCCAGATGTTTCTTTGGCATACATTCGAGCTGAAGAGCTTCAGAGGTGGAATGCACCATCTACCACTGTCAAGGGAGTTGGTCAACCTAAGGTCCACATCGAACCTGAGATTGAATTTGATGGGGATATGGGGACCGATGGCCTAATAACTAAAATAGTTGGGAGAGATAGTGAAATGCCAGTAACTTCTGAAGCTGAAGTCAAAGCTACAGAAGAATCATTCCAAACTTCCAAAGTTGAGATCCAAGTTGTGGAAGGGCTATACTCTCTGTCTGATGATCTATTTATGACATATACAATCTTTGAACAGGCATCTGAGACAAATAGTAAAGACTTTCTCAAAACCCTTCTCACTCAAACACCATCATCATCATAAGCTCATATCACCACCCATCAAACTAAATCCTCTACACAAGAACCTCCAAAGACACAAGCTTCCGAAGACATCAAGGGTAAAAGGAAGTTGACTACGAAGAACTACTAGAGGAGGAAAGTTTGGAGATGCTTAGAAGAAAAGGTAGACTTCCCTCTAAAAAGCTATTAGCTGCGAAGTAGCAAAGCAGTTGTAGTCAATCAGGAGGCTATGAACAACCAAAGAAGGGTGGAGATTATTGATAGGCTCATCAATCTTGATGCAACTAGTGAAGATGTTCTCCTCTTACCACTTAAGGAGTTGTTAGAATTATAGAAGGCAACCCTACTATAAAAAAACAAGAAGAAGCAGCAAGGTTGGCATTATAAGAAGAAGAAGAACAGAGAAAGAAAGAGGAAGTTAAGCAACAGCTAAGGGATGAAAGGATAGCTTTTCTAAGCTCTAGGGGATTCTCTCTTGAGAAACTTGCTCTTAATGATAATGATACGAACTTGTGGCTTTTCAACGAAGAATAAGATCAAATGAACAAAGAGAGAAAGAGTGCTTCCAGGGAAAAGTTGAAGTAAAAGAAGAAGAAAAAAGAAGAAGTTCAACTTGTAGATGTCAAGAAGATAGGAGACAAAGCCTGGATGAAGGATTATCTCAGGGCCCATGGCTTCTCTGGCAGGCAAGTTAGACCCATGTTTGAGAAGAACCTGTAGCGACATCAAGGCTGGCATTTGCTTAGGAAGAAGGAAGGAGATGTATAGAAGAATATAGGGGATGACTTCTCAACCAACACCACAACCACTACCTCAACCAGAATCAACACCTTTTTCTTTCCCTATCAAAACTGAACAACCACTAAGCCTTACACTCCTGAGCCCACACCATCATCCATACCATCTACCATACTCATTCCATCAAAACAACCACCACCACTACCTATCCTAAAACTCAAAACACTCCCAGAACCTAATCATCATCCACCCAGTCGAAGTCATCCTCTCAACCTTCTAAACTTTTAACCTTAGAAGAATTCAAGAAAATCAAGAGGAAGCTCATTAAATGTACTACTCTGAGTGATATTGTTGGAACTATACAAGATAGTCTATATTATTAACACAGTCAAAGTCAACAACAGTCAACGTCACGGTCAAAGTCAACAATAGTCAACGTCACGGTCAAAGTCAACGCAAAAGTCAAACCCGACACGTTCGAGACGAAGAACTGAGACGAGACGTTGAAGACTTAGATGACTAGCAGTTTTATTGTAATATATTTTGTGTGAACAAAATATATTTTACTTTGTTTTAGTCATTTTTATGCTTTATATGTAATTTCTATTAATTAGCCTAAGTCTAGGGGGTTAAGTGCAATTAGTGAATATTAGTCTAGACTATAAATAGGTTAATTGTAAATAGGTTTTGTGAATGGTTGTATGACCAATAGATTGAGGGATTACTTGTAAACACATTATTAACAATCTAATTGAAGATCAAAGGGGTTTTGATTGTGATTATCATATTTTGATCTATAATCTTCATGATTTGATTCAAGTGTGATCAACCTGGGTTAATAATTTGGTATCAGCGCCATTTTGGATCAAATTCATTGATGATTTGAAGATTTTTAGAGAGAGAAATTGATGTTTTTGGTTGTTTTTGTTCAATATCAATATTTCATCAATTCTGGATCTAATTTGAGTGTTATTGATATGGAATTGATTGAAGTTTACTTGTTATTGGTTGGGAAAGCTCTGTTAATCATCAGATCTCAAATCCATTGAGATTTAGGCGATTTCAGATTGATTTCATATTAAAAAATCCTTCCAGATTCATCCAGCGAAACTACATCTTCATCTAGCGAAACTACAGCCTCTTCTAGCGAAACTACAAGTGTTTTACACTCTGCAGTTAATTTTAGCATCTCAGAAAAAGTAGTGATCTTGAACAAAAGTTCAACAATGCTTGTGTGCATAATACAAGCAAAATTGCTATCGAAAGTATCTTTGAACGAAAGTTCAAGCTTGTTTCGTGCGAAATTGTCGGCGAAACTAAGCAGTCAAAAGCATTTGGCTAGCGAAACTGCTGCTGAAATTTCCAGTGAAACTACTGTCGGCTCGGCGAAACTAGATTTCACTACGAAACTAGCTCTACGAAACTACAATTTTGGCGAAATTATCATTTTTTCAGCGAAACTAGAATGTCAAAGTGACATTACTCCCCCGGGGATAATTATTTTACAATTTTTGGGAAAAATATTTTTGGTGGGTTAATTGCAATAAATAAAAATAAAAATAAAAATGGCTTTTGCAGAACTGTTTAAATCCTTCGAATCTGATAATATCACAATTACACAATGTTGGTTTGATAATTTTGCAACTTTAAAGAATGAAAAGATGTCCGATTTTATTGATCGTTTTCTGTTGGTGGCAAGCAATTTGAAGAAGTTAGATGCCTAATTGGGAAATCATGATCAAGTTCTGAGATTGCTGATTCCTTCACATCAGAATGGAGCTCACACGGCAAGTCGATTAAACGAGATAGAGGCTTTCCGGATTATAAACTGATGGAGGTGATCAACAAACTGAAGGAAATTAAGTTGGATATCAAACGTCGTGAGTACTATGAAGCGACATATCTAACTCCAAATATCACTTCAAACTCCAAAGGGAAACCAAAAGAGAGATCAGATTCTGGCACCAATTCTAATGGTTTACCGAAACCTAGACTTGAAGAGGTACATGAGGAGCTTAAACAGACATCAATAGGTAAAGTTGGAGCTGAGTTGAATGATAAAGTTTGTGATGCTAAGAAGGAAGCGGAATGGAAGAGAAATACTAGAGTTTGCAACTACAAGAAGGCTCTTACTACTGAAAGAGTTATCCTGGATCTTCTATACAAGATAGTTCAAGATATGTATTATTCTGCTTGCAAAATTAGGCTACTTGGTGTGTACAAAGCTAATAGGTTACATTTAGATAACCAAAAGGAATTAACCACCATAAATGGAGAACTTAAAAAGAATGAAGCCAAGTATTTCATAAAATTAAATAAAGCTTTAAAAGAAAATGATCATTTAAAACGAACTCTTCTTGAAAGAAATGCTGAAATTAATCATTTAAGCGAAAGTGTCACCTTGGCTGAATTTGAAACAAGCAAGTTTAAAACAAAGCTTGATAGATGGACCATATCCGGAATGAAATAGGAAGAGCTACTATGTAAACAAAGGGGAGCTAGGATTAAAACGGGAGTGGGTTGTGGTGAAAATCCATACGTCTATCCTCCTCCTAGCACTCATTGTTACTATCCTATGCCTCATCCTCGTCCATCTAATGATTTGATTGAAGCTGCTGAAACTAATAGTTGCAGCATAGCGAACCTTGAACTCATCGGGGCACTAGCTAACGATGAACATTTTCTCCATGCTTTCAAACCACTCGAAAAGTCCAGTGGCTCCTTTTTTTCCACTAAAACTAGTGGGTTTGCACGAGCTGAAGCATTTGAAAGTGCAGGTGCGATTGTTCCCTTGTCGATTGTTGCTATTCTCTCCATGAGCACCGCTATTGTTCCCGTTGGTATTGTTGTTGCTATTAGCCATTAGGGTGCTATTAAGTTCAGCAACCATTAAGGGCAGCATAGCAGCCATTTGTCGGGCGATCATTGCTGCAAGCTTGCGGTCGGAACTTCCACGCTTTCCATGATGGCGAGACATGCTAGATATAAAATTAGTTAGTCACGGGAATAAAGGTTCAAAGGACATTAATTTCAGCAAAGATAAGCTAAGGGTTGTAAGGTACATGGAATGATTCCATTTAGTAATGCATTACCATTTAGAAACATTGACACGTCAAGGTGAATTGACCTATTTGCCTTAGAAACTTGTGTATATTGACCATAGTTTATCACTCGTCCCAGAAATCCCCAAGTAAGCATAATTAGTCCCGTAGGATTTATGCGAAATACTTGCCTAAGCCCAAAGGCCTTTTGCTAGGAAATCTAGAATACAGGTGTCTATGTGTCACACAATATTTCCTATGTTCATGAAATCAAAACCTTGATGAGATTTCTATAGATTAGACATAAAGTCTAAAGATTCAATACATAAACAATAAGTATGCGATCTCACGTATCATCAAGAATAAGATTATGAAGCTTCATTTTCTGGGAGAATCAAAGAGTCAAAGGTAAGTTTAGGGAGACAAGTAACAATGTTTAAGCAATCCTATGCTGAGGCATAAAATTGCACATAAGAAGGCATAACATTATGTAGCATGCAAACCATATATTTTACATGATAGAAATATAATTCTATAAGGTTCATGCATACACTATAGTCTAGGTCACCATTTCTAATAACCTAAATCCCTATAGTTATTGGCTCTAATACCAATCTATCACACCCCAACCTTGACGGCGGAAACGTCAAGATGTGAGGGTTAAGATCGTTCACAGCCACATAATGCTATTAATAAGTCCAAATATAATAATTATAAATTTCAAAGTAACATTACAAGCTTAAGTTTCAAATATGAAAATAGACATAACATTAGGTGTAAAAAACCATGTCATTTCATTAATTTAGCTAGGTCCAATCCTAGATGTGAAAGAACTTCAACATGACAATCAAACTTACGCATTTTCTGAAACATGTTTAATATAAAAGGTCAACATAATGTTGGTGAGATTTCTATAGTTTTTAATACATAAGTATAAAAAAGATGGCAATTCATGTTATAAATTAGTGAACAAAGTAACTAGGGATGTAAGACAGAATGCACAATCAAACCTTGACAGTTTACAAGTTCTCATGTTTACAAGTTTTATACGATTAGCTAGGTGTACTTGGATTAACCAAGCAGGCTTGTCAGGCCCATAGATCTATGATGTTGCGAGGCTAGCAATAGTTAATGATAGTACATATAATCGTCAATACATGGTAATTACTAAGATCAACTAACCACAACATATAAGTGAATTGCCAAAAGTTTACAAGAATCAAACGAGTTTACAAGTGTAATGATTATAAGGTAACAAGTTTCACTCCAAAGTATGAAAATATGAAAAAAGAAGTACAGAAATACTCACATGATCAATAAATATATATTGGACAATTAATAAGAAATAATAATAAGGGTCGTTTTCAACGTAGTCCTTCACAATGCACCTAAAATGTAAATATATTTACAAGATTAAAGTTTAATTATAATAAGTTTAACAAATTAACGAGGACTAGGGTTTCAATTTGGTATTTGGGGGGTTTTATTAACTAAAATACATAAAATGAAATAATTGTTCATGTTTTTAATTCCATGAAAAATGAATCATACTATTTAAGCATTTTACTTGTAAAGAAAATGCAAAAGAAATATTTTGTAATTTAAAAGTTTAAATAATTTTTATAATAATTGTTTTTCTTTTAAAATAATCATCATTTAAAATATATAAATATAGATAAATGTTGAACAAATAATCATTTAGTGATTTAAACAATTATTCAAAGTCTATTTTATAAGAAAAGCAAAATAAATAAATAAATAAACTAAGTATGTTATTTGTCTAAAATATTTAAAAATATTAAAGTATTTTATAAAATTAATTTGCAGAAAATAGTATAGTATCTCTTAGAATTAATAAGTTCATAAATTGATTTTTTTTATAATTTTTTAAAAAAAATTTGGTTTTAATTTAAAGGCTGAATACCTTAAAATCAAAACATGAGGTTCCCCGGATTCGAACTGGGGACCTCCTGTTCAAAGGGGCGGTGTGTTACCGGTGTGCTAAAGGCCTTGGCCGCGTTATGAGTTGATCTTTTAATGTTAAAAACAAGGTTTCAATAAATCCCCAATTTCTCAAGAACCCTAATTTCAATTTGATCCAAATTGAAGGCTAAATCGAAATCGTTTACTATAATGAACATGGGGCTTTGATTCCCCATGAAATTTCGAGCATGTATATGTATTTAATTACCCGATTTGAAGATGAACCGGTGATGAATAGACGAGACAAGGTCGCGGCTATGTCGCATCTTGTTCAGGTTGTAAATAATGATGACACTCGGATTCGTTTTACAAAAGGCTTTTAATAGTTCAAATGATGAAATGCTCTCTATCAATTGCAAGTTAGAGAGCTTGGACTGAGGTTTTCAAAAGGGTCGCAGATCGCGATGTAAAGGTTGTTTGAATCGCTTTGTTTATGTGTTTTCAGGAGAAATTGGAACCAATACTTGTTTGGGAATGACTAGATGATTAATTATGTTCTTTTAATTAGGTTATTATAAGAGTTTAATGTTCGAACGGCCATGATCTTTAAAAGGTTTCGGTTATGCACTCGATCAGGTCTATAACTGTCGTTTAAACGCATTAAAAGTTCATAACAGTGTTCGAAATGTATTCACAAAGCGTTTGGGGTGATTTCGCATCAAAACGGTGGTGTTTGGTGGGTCTTGGGACCTCGCCGGCGCTTGGCCGTAACATGGCCGGAGAGGTGGCCGGAAAAGCGAGGGTAAATGGAGGGGATTGTTTGGGTTTTTAAGTATTTACACAATTGACCCCTGTAGTTTGTTTTGTTATCATTTTATGCCAAAACTTTCATTTAAAGTTTTAAAAATCACAAAACAAACCCTTTTACTTAAATACATTAGCTTTTAATCATTTTTAAGTTTAATAATTTTTATAAATCAATTAATATTGCTATTAGTCATTAGCATTATTATTATTATTAGGACATATCATTATTAATACTATTATTATTATCATTTATTATTAGTTCTATTATTATTATTATTATTATTATTATTATTATTATTATTATTATTATTATTATTATTATTATTATTATTATTATAGTTTATTATTATTATAGACAATATTTTTATAATTTAATTTTATTATTATTATTAACATTATCAATGTTTTAGTTATTATTATTGTATATAATTTAATTGCTTAAATTATTAACATTTAATAAAAAAAAAACAAGCACAAACAGCCCCTAAGTTCCATATATGACCACAATGACACTTATAAGAATAAACATAGTTAACATTTGGTTAAAAAAATACAAGATGTTACAGTCTCCCCAACTTAAAAGAATTTCTTCCCGAAATTAAAAATGAACTAAGCGAGTAAATGCGGGTATTTTGTCTTCATGTGGTCCTCACGCTCCCAAGTGAACTCAGCTCGACACTTATTCTCCCAACGAACCTTGACAATTTGAGTAGTTGTGGTTCTCGTTTTCTTCATAATGCGATCCATAATTTCAACAGGTTTCTCAACAAAGTGTAATGACTCGTCGATCTGGATGTCTTCTAGTAGAACATGCAAACTCTCGTCGGTCAAGCACTTTCTCAAATTTGAGACATGGAACACAGGATGAACTCCACTAAGGTCGGAAGGTAGTTCCAGTCTATAAGCCACTTTCCCAATCTTTTTTAGAATTTCGAATGTTCCTACAAACCTTGGAGCCAGTTTACCCTTCTTTCCAAAGCGACAACACCTTTCCATGGTGAAACCTTAAAAAGAACCATGTCGCCAACTTAGAACTCCAATGGCTTACGACGCTTATCGGCATAACTCATTTGTCGATGTTGATACATATGTACCTAGTTTACGATCTTAGTGAAACCTTTCCACGGTGAAACGTTAAGAAAAACGTAACACTTCGAATACCTACGTACTAAATCGTACCCTAGCCGTCCAGAGACTTCTAAGAACATGTTCCAAGTTCGTAGATCGCACTAAATTGATTTGCAATCGTTCTTAATGTTTAGATTCAATCTAAGATCGATTCTACGTGCGTTCTCACTTATTGGATCGCCAATCAAATAGGATTCCGCACTATTTGAGTTGGTATACATGTAAATCAGTTAGTACTTCGTCCCGTACACGGTCCTAACAAGTGGTATCAGAGCCTTCGCTCTTGATTTACGTGTGATTCAATCGTTTTGATATAAAAATTGTGTTTTTTCACTCAAAAACGTAATCTTTTTGTGTCAAACAGTGTTTTAGACGTCTCCAGGTCAAAAAGTTAACGTTTTCCTACATACGGCAATTAGGGTTAGTGACAAATTCGTGTTTTTGCGTCCAAAATACCTTAAACCTTTGAACTCTCAAAATCCAGCAGCTTCAGTCGCACGATTGACTCAATCGCACGACTGAATTTATCCGCATCCCTCGTACGCACGATTGGACTCATTCGTACATCCATTCGTACGACTAAACTACCTAGTCGCATTGTTCATCTGCACCTGTCCATTCGCCCGATTGATCCATCCACATTGATTCATTCGCACATTTGAGCCAATCGCAGTGTTCAATCACACGAAGTGTTCATTCACACTTCTTCATTCACACAAGTACACCATTTTTGTTCTAAAGACCAAAGTCAATAGTAAGGAGGACCAATATTCAGCTTTCACCGCAAGAAGAGATTCTAGGATTCAAAATTTTTTGCTTCTAGAAAATGAAGTGGGAAATCATAACAAGCCCCCTAAGCTCATAACGTTAGATGATTACCCACAATGGAAGCAAAGATTTGAGATCTAATAAATGGTGTAGATCCCAATCTGTGGGAGTCGATAGAGACAGGATATAGCATGCCTGTAGGTGCAGATGGAGTCAAACTTACCTTAGGCGGTATGACTGACGGCCTAAAGGTAAAGTACAATGCAGAGAAGAAAGTATATGCATTGCTAACTCAGTCAATTCTTAAGGACATCTTCCATCAATTTTCTGAGAACAAGCAAGCTAAGAAGCTGTGGGATGCATTGGAAAAGAGGTATGACGGAAATGCATCGTTAAAAGTACTAAAGGCTAAAGCGTTGAAGAAGGAGTTTGACAACTTCTCGTCAAAGGGAAAGGAGAGCTTGGACGACGTCATTGATCAGTTCTACCACTTGATAAGTGAGCTGCACACTCATGGAGTCACCACATCTATGGAAGAAAAAGTTTCAAACTTTGCAGATGGGTTACCTGAGAAGTGGGCTTCTTTTGTCTCCAACCTCAGACAGAATGATATGTTGGAAAAGTTAGATATCAATGATTACATTCTGAAGCTGAGAGAGGAAGAGTTGAGGATGAAGTACAGGGCCCAAAAGTCTTCATATGATCAGAATCCGGCACTGTACAACTCAACTCTACAAGCCAAAATGTCTGGAGCGCCACTACAAACGGCATTTGTGTCGAGTTCAGCTAGTCCATCTCAACCCACTACTTCAGGATCTGACACGTCAGGGTCGTCTGGTACCCAATACATAGCACCTAAAGCCAATGCTATAAAACTGAAGACAAAGAATCTCGGGAATGTGACAGTAGAGGTAGCAAAGGAGCGCATGGATCTCTTAGCAGTTGTCATCCACTCCTATGATGGGCTAGTTGCTGGGAAAATTAGGAACTGCCATCTGGCAGATGAGCACTATGAGCAGGTAGAGGAGACAGAGCTAGAAAGAATGGACATAATATGGGCCTTAGCAAGTATTGTCCGGAGAGCTTAGAAGTTTGTCAAGAAGACCGGACAGAACTTGATTGCTACTAAGGACACAACTTTTGGTTTGACGAGACCAAAGTTACCTGCTTCAACTATGGGGAAAAAGGGCACTTACAAACGTGAATGTGTGAAGCCTAAGAAGACAGGAAATGGGAATCCATTTTAATCCTTCAATCTTCAGGATAAACCAACAAGTAGTCCTACTTCGTCAATAAAGGATCCTAATACCTTGACTGCTCATGATGACGAATGAAAAGATTGGAGCTTTCGGTTTGTGTCTCCAAGAGAATCTAACATAGCTAGTGTTGAGGACTTAGATGATGACTCAGCAAGCGAAGGTGATATTGCAGTGGAACTTGCGATGTCAAACACTAAAGAAACTGCAAAAATGGTCAAGCACCTGTCTAAAGAAGGGACAAGCATTAAAAGATCAGAATCACGAGAACCAGAAAAGTTAGACTCTACTTTGATGGCTGATTCAACCACACCCTCACAGGTAAGTACCACTGATCAATTATTTGATAGTCATGCATGCATTGAATGTAATAAATTTAGGGAAAACATAGACTTCAAATTTGCTAGGTTATTAGATCACAATGATAGCTTAGTAAATGATTTACAACTATGCACAGAAGCAAATAGAATTCTAAAACAAAATGAGCACAATTATAAAGAAAAGATAGAACTTTTGAACAAAAAACTTAGGGAAACCGAAGTTGTAGCTTTTAACCAAGCTAATGACATTAAGTTCTATCTAAAATCCCTAGAAGACACTAAGAAATAAAAGGCAGATTTTGAAGTAGAAGTAAATTCATTAAAGCAAAAACTGCATAGTTGGACAAGTTCCTCTCACATTGTCCAACACTTAGTGAGAGAACGCAACAATGGGGTTGGGTTATAAAGTGGTTCCACCACCACATGAGACCTTGATGAATGCCAAAAGTAAACTAATAAGTAACAACCCAATCAAGGATCATGTGGTGTCTGCTCCTCTTGTAAGTGATCCAGAATCCACATGTAAACCTAATAAATCTGGCACTAAACTAAAGGAGGCCACTTCAAAATCAAAAGGTAAAATGCCTTGTGTTAATCTGGACGAACGATTTGAAAAGGTTAAAGTAAAGTCTGGGTCAAGAACGTCTATTTCTAAACCCAAAAAGACCAAACAAGTTAACCACACACGTGCTTCATGTCTAAGTCTAGATAAACAAAAGGGAAAAGATGCTAAAAATGTTTAAACAATTAATTTTGTTAAACAAGATAAAACATCTAAACAAGAAGTGTCGAAACCCAAACAAAATAAAGTCACATGTGTGTCACACACTTCTCCACAGAAACAGTTAAATCGTCAAGTCGAAAGCAGATCATGCTACAACTATGGAAAGTATGGACATATTGCATCTTACTGTCCTTATTATGAGACACCAAAGAAAAAGGTTGAACTTTATGACACTAAAGCAAGTTCTTCCAAAAGAAGCTCCATGACTCCACCAAAAAGAGTTACTGAACCTAAAGTTCAACCTATAAGCCAGTCGTCTGTTTATCACAAACATGCCTTACATAAAACTGGTTTATGGAAAGAGAAGTCCATCCTTGTATCTGATAATGAGAACAAGAAGACAACAGATCTTCCCTCACCCTCAAAAGGTCAATAGGTGGAATTTATGATGTGTGATGCCTCTAGGTCACCCAAGCCAGTTAAGGCTTGGGTCCCTAACCTCAACTAATGATTTCCATTGAATGTGCAGGATGTTCGCT